>CAKAOJ020000871.1:0-25871 GCA_916701645.2 Sebastolobus alascanus | reverse complement strand
ATTTTCGATTTTTTTCTAGGAAAGTTATGACTTAATTTTCATGATATTACGACTTTTTTTTTGGAAAGTTATGACTTCATTCTCGTAATATATCGGCTTTTTTTTCTCGTAAAGTTGTGACTTTACTCACGTAATTTTACAACTTTTTTTCTCATACAGTTATGACTTTATTCTCGTAATATTACGATTTTTTTTTCTTGAAATAGTATGACTTTATTCTCAATAAACTACGATTTTATTCTCGTAATATTTTGACTTTATTCTCGAATTCTCAGATTTCTTTTCCCTCAATGTGGCCCTAATACTCCGTTGTACTTCCTCTAGCTCCTTCACAATAAAAGCCTTTTGTTAGTTGACAGCAGTGTGAGAAAAATGAATTTGCAGTAAATGGGACTAAAAACACAGACTGGTTTTGTCTCCTCTGTCTGTCTGTCTGTCTGTCTGTCTGTCTGTCTGTCTGTCTGTCTGTCTGTCTGTCTGTCTGTCTGCCTGCCTGCCTGTCTGTCTGTCTGTCTGTAGTCTCACTCTCTGTCTTTTATTTGGTTCAGGTTGTCTCTGGGCGACTGGGCCGGCTCTCTGGTTCTGGGTGAGGTGTCGTGGCCGCTGGTGTACGGCGTGGCGGTGGACCTGCTGGGCTCTGACCTCGTCCACAGATACGTTGGCGTGGAGGCGTACTCCAGACACGACTCTCCGTTCACACTCACCAAAACAGGTCCAGGAACAGTCGTCTGGCTTCTTCTTAATTCTTTCTCATATCACATCTCTCATATTTCTCCCTCCCAGTTTCTGTCTGATATTTCAGGTTTGACAGCGTTAGTTCAAGTTTTTGATTTATATGCTCAACAATCACAGAGAAGCAGTCAGATGTCACTTTAACTTTATTTATTTTTTAATATTATTTAATAACTTCCAGTTGAAGCTTTAATCTCATTTATAATGAAGAATTACAGCGAACAGATGATGGCAAATAAAATCTCTTTAACACTTTACATCAATAAACAAATCAATGTTTGAACCTGCTGTTCAAATACACAGAAACTTCACTGTAAAGATATAATCAATAATCAATAATGGTAAACCAAAGAGTAGCCCCCCCCCCCCCACCAAAACCAATCTGAAGCTGCCGTCAATCACAACTTGATTGACAGGTCTTGTGATTCAGAAACAGGAGACTAAATATGAGTTATTAATTCTGATGATGTTACATCTAGTAGGTGATTTATTAATTTCTAACGGGGGGGACGGACCCGAACATACATTTCAAAGTCTTTAACCATAAGTGAATATATCTGTATTTCATAAACTTAATAAATGTTCTGATTGGACTATTCAGAAAAATACACCTTGACCACCACCATCGTCATCGTCATCATCATCATCATCATCATCATCATCATCATCATCATCATCATCATCATCATCATCTATTTCTGTTGTTCTACAGTCACAGAGACCTTCACTGGTAAAACCTTCAGAGGGAGATTCACAGTGTTAATGAATGGAAACATCCTCTCAGTGAAAGTGTGTGTGTAGGTGTGTATGTGTGCGTTAGTATCAGGATCAGAGAACGACAGCTTTCTTTTGTTCCAGTCCAGATTCACTCTGATCCTCTGGAGCTTCTTCTGGAATACGAGAACAGTGGATAAACCTGGTGGGGAGAATGTTCTGTATTTACCATTATAGAACCATATTGTCCATAATCCAGACAGTATGAGTCCCTTCCTCTGGACAGACTCTGCTAACACACCCAGTAACCAGTCTGTACTGTCTCCAACCTGGACGTCCCAGCTGTGAGTCCCTGAGTTAAAGCCCTCAGAACCCAGGACAGAGCAGTTTATATTAAACCTCTCTGGATTATCAGGAAGCTGCTGTTTCTCTCCTCGTCTCACACTGGTCAGATCTTCAGACAGGATGAGTTCTGGAGCAGCAGTGTTTGGGTCCAGAATCACAGGAGTGTAGGAGACCATGTCCTTCATCTTGTTCCAGATGTTGAAGGTGAGGTTGCCCAGGTGTTTGGCCTGGTCTATCAGAGCTCCTGAGTCCAGCTGTGGATCCTCCAGCAGGAGGAGCTGCTGGACTCTTTCCACTGCAGCCTTGTAGTTGTGCAGGAATGAGACGTCTTCAGCTCTCAGCTCGTCCTCTGTGGTTCTGACTGTGTCTGAAAGAGCTGCTATCTCTCTGCTCACAGCCTCCATCTTCTCCTTCATCGTCTGACTCTTCTGCTCCTCTTCCTCCCTCAGTGCAGCCATCCTGGCCTCCTCGTCCTCTTCTAGAAACTGGTGAAGCTTCTTAAACTGCTCCTTAATCTGCGTCTCTGTGTGTCGGGCCTGGACCTTCATGTGTTCTGCTGTTTCATCAAACTTCACTTTAACTTGTTTAAAAACCTTTAACTTCTTCTTTAAGGGCTCCAGAGTTTCCTGAAGTTCCTTCTTGTGTTGTCGTGCAGCTTCATCGATGGGTCTGAATCTGTGGTCGGTGTGTTTTTCTGAATTTGTGCAGACGACACACACCGGCTGCTGATGGTCCAGACAGAAGAGTTTGAGTTTCTCAGAGTGCAGACTGCAGAGAGTCTCTGAAGATCTCTGAGCTCTCTCCTTTAACAAACTCTCACACACGTTCTTTAAAGCAAAGTTAGGAGGGAGTCTTTCCTTTGAATTCCTTCTCTTACAAAGTGGACACTCTTGGACGTGTTTGTCTGTCCACCAGCTCTGCAGACAGACTTTACAGAAGCTGTGGCTACATGACAGGATGACAGGATCTTTAAAGACGTCCTGGCAGACAGAACAGCAGAGTTCGTCCTCTAATCTGGAAGCCATTTCGTCTCTGAGTGAAGCTGAAAACACAGCAGGCAGACGGCTCAGCCACTTCCTGTTCCCTGAAAGTTACTCTCACTTTGAGTGTTTGTTGTTGTAAAACTCTGGTTCAGTTTGTGGATTCAGCAGCTGGTTGAAGTGGTAGTATTCCAGTATTCCCAGTATTCCCTCCTGTAGATGTCCTCTCTCAGTGGAAGTGGTGGTTTTGGTCTGAAGGTGAATCTTATCGTCCGTCTCTCAGTGTGTCTGTGTGTCGTCTCAGTGAAGACAGAATAACATCCTGTTTCCTGGTTTGTCTCAGAGAGTCAGGTGATGGGCGGAGCTTCATCATGACAGTTTGAGAGGTTGAGTTTAATTCCAAACTTTATTGCCCCCATTAGATACTGTTCACTCCTTCTGTCTTTGTCTTGAGTACGTAGTTCATTCAGAAGTGATCCATCGCCGACTGTGTGAATGTGTAAATTAACAGACTTCTAATATCGCTGCCCCGTCTAGGGCACGAGTAGATCTGACTCTAAGCTCACAGAAAACCAGTGTGCCTTTAAACATCTTCATGACAACTCCATCTGCTGAGGAAGGTGATGTGATAAAACTGAAAGCTCCACAGCAGCTACTAAATGGACCTTGTGGTCAGTTTGTTAGACCACCTGCTGCATTTTTTTTTTAAAAGCTTTTATTTCCAATAAATTCTCAATATATAAACATATCAGACAGAAAGTGTGTTTTCACCTCTGACCTCTGACCTCTGACCCTGTACAGTAACACTTTGGTTGTGTTTGCAGGAATCCCTCACAGCCCGCTCACTGAGACGGGAGCCATCGTTACTACGTCTTTACTGCAGGTAAACTCACTCACCCATCACCCATCCATCCATCTATCACCAGTGATGTCACTTCCTGTAACGCTCGCTGTGTGTCTCCAGCTGGCCGGGCGTCTGTGTGCCGAGGAAGAGGAGAAGTACGACTCTGTGAGTGACACACAGACAGACAGCAGACTGTAAACGTCCACTCAGAATCAGACTGACTGTTTGTTTGTTTGTAGGTGCTGAATGTCATCCGAAGGCTCTGCAACAAGGAGCACGTCAACTTAAACTGCACCAGGTGCTGATGCTGCAAACATTTTACACTTTAGAAAATGCTAATGTCATGTTAAGTTAAATATCTGTTAAAAATAAAGCAGGATTTGTTAAATTGAAGGTGGATTACTTTTCAAAAGAAGCGCAGTTGGCGGTTAGCCTCTATGGTTAGCCTCTATGGTTAGCCTCTATGGTTAGAAACTGTGGTTAGCCTCTATGGTTAGCCTCTATGGTTAGCCTCTACGGTTATGAACAGGTCTTCCCATGAATTATCTTCAATTATTATATTTAATCCAGTCAGTTATTATAAGCCTTTTATATTTATGAGAGACATGGTTTTTAGTTGGAAAGTTTTTTTCTAATAAAGTAGTCTTAAAGTAGTACTGAGTACTGCGGGGCATTTTTTCTTGTGTGTGGAGGTAATAAAGTGAGTTTTGTTGCTGTGATGTTTAGTTATCAGAGCAGCAGGAAGGCCAGTGTGAGACTCCACGCTCTGTCCTTCTACCTGCAGGAGAAAAAGGTAAAACATCCTTTAAAACATCTGTTTCACCAGAGTCGACCCACGTCTCCTCTCTAACAATCCGCCTGTGTTACAGTGTTTTCCAGACAAGGCGGACATCAATGCTGCTTTGGATCTAATGCTGCAGGTAAAACACACCTTTAAGTTTATTGTTGTTTTACATCCCAACAGGTCAGGACGCTTGTCATAATCTTTATTATTCTCACACAGTAGATGATTTGAGGGGGGGATGCTCCCTTTTGTTAACCTGTTATCCCCCCTTTCCATCCCCTAGTAGCAGAGAGAGTGCAGGGGCAGAATATGTTAATCTAGTCTACCTGAATCAATGATCCTTTATCTGACTGAGGTTTGTGCCAGTTCGAATCTATGGCCCCGACCACGGCTCTGAAATATCAGTAAGTTAGAATCTATGGCCCCGACCACGGCTCTGAAATATCAGTAAGTTAGAATCTATGGCCCCGACCACGGCTCTGAAATATCAGTAAGTTAGAATCTATGGCCCCGACCATGGCTCTGAAATATCAGTAGCCAAAATAAAATAAAAATAAAATAAAATAAAATAAAATAAAATAAAATAAAACAAAATAAAATAAAATAAAATAAAATAAAATAAAATAAAATAAAATAAATATTGGTCTGTTGTGTATATTAATTTTACAATTCCTATTTTAGAAATAAATTAAAGATATGTTAATGTCCTTAACTTAATACAGTTATTTGTTATTAAGTTTTCTCTACTGTGTCTCTACTGTTTCTCTACTGTTTCTCTACTGAATCTCTACTGTGTCTCTACTGTATCTCTGCTTTGTCTCTACTGTATTTCTACTGTATCTCTACTGTATATCTACTGTGTCTCTACTGTGTCTCTACTGTATCTCTACTGTATCTCTACTGTGTCTCTACTGTTTTTATTTATTTATTTATTAGTTTATTTGACAGGGACAATACATAGGCATTGTTACACTTAATTAAAGTGCAACCGATGCAACGTATATAGGACTTCTAGCCATAGCTAATTTGCAGACCTTGTCCCTGGTTAGGCATTTAAGAAAAAGAAGATAAAAGAAAAAAAGAAAATACAGAATAGCACATCATACATAAAATCACATAATACAACATCTTACAATACAGTCAAATTAAATATGTTAGTTCCCAATAAATAATCAGTGATCGCAGGTTTGGTTTAGTTTCAGCCAGTGTTTCACCTTTTCATTGAACGTTTTCAGGTCAGGTTGTCTTTTTATTTCCGTTGGTAGGGCGTTCCAGAAATGTATTCCCTTTACTGAAAAAGATGACTGACCGAAGGTTGTTTTACGCTGTGCCACTCTGCAGTTACCATTTGTTGATCACCTGGTGGCTATTCTATTGGTATTCATTTTTGTGACATATGGACAGAGTACAGCTGGGGCGGGATTGTTCACACATTTAAAAATCAGTTTGATAAAAGAAAGTTTGATAAAACTATCAAAACTGAGCAGCTTATACTTTTTCAGAATAATACAGTGGTGCCATTTCATTTGTTTTTGATCCATTATTTTCAGTGCTTGTTTATATAGCGATGCAACAGGTTTGACAGTTGACGGTGAAGCCTGGCTCCATACAGTAACACAATAAGACAGGTGTGAAAATATCATGGCATGCATAAACAGTTGAGCTGCGTTAAGGGGTATGTATTGTCGTATCATTCTAAAACAGTTCAGATTTACCTTTACTTTCTTGCATAACTCTTTAACATGTTTGTCAAATTTGAGTTGTGGATCCAAAATTACACCTAGAAATTTAAAATCATTGACTTCCTTTATTTCCTGTTGATCAGTTTTGATTGTAAGCTCTTGTGCTCTCCTTCTAATTGAGAAACACATTGACACAGTCTTCTTAAGATTTAAAGTTAAATGGTGATTTTTGAGCCATTGTGATACACCCTCCATTTCATTAGATAGTGTCTCTGCTGCTACACAAGGGTTTTTAGCTGACACGTAAATGACTGTGTCATCAGCGTACATTTGACATCCAGCTGTTTTGCAGCATGATGGCAAGTCATTTATATATAAGCTGAAAAGCAGCGGGCCCAAGATTGAGCCTTGAGGAATGCCCATTTTGGATTGTTGGGGGAATGAGTATTTGTCGTTAACTTTAACACGTTGCTCTCTACATTGGAGATATGATGCAAACCAGCTAGTTGCTTGGTCTGAAAAATTAAAGGCACTAAGTTTCTTCAGGAGTATGTTGTGGTTCACGGTATCAAAAGCCTTTTTAAGGTCTAGAAACACCGCTCCCACCACATTACCCTTGTCAAGGTAGCTCTTGATATTCTCAGTGAGGTAACAGTTGGCCATTTCTGTTGAGCACCCTTGCCTAAAACCAAATTGCATATGTGAAATAAGTTTGTTAGTTTCGAGGTGGTCAGCTAGTTGTTCTGCAATGACTTTTTCCAGGACCTTTGAGAAAGCAGGTAGAATACAAATGGGTCTATAGTTGTCTACTTGGCCTGGTGCTCCAGCTTTAAAAATTGGCGTGATGATAGCTGTTTTCCAGTTTTGTGGGAATTTACCAGTTCTGATGGAAAGGTTTATCAGATGTGTTATAGGTTTAATCAGGGTGGATCCGTGTGTTTTGATTAGAGTAGTGTCCAGCCCAAACAGATCCTTTGCCTTTGAATTATTTAATTTATTGATGATTTTACCCACTTTCTCTTGGTCAACCTCTTTGATGTAGAAGGATTCTGAAGAATTGGTCGTAGTAACCTGTGGCAGTTTTACTGGCTCAAAATTTGCAGCAAGCTCCTCCGCTGATTGGGTGAAGTATTTAATAAATTCATTTGCTATCTCTGTACTGTCAGAGCTAATCGCTCCATTTACTTCCAGCTCTGATATCGATTTTTGTTGACTGGGCTTAGGTTTAGTGAGACTGTTTAAGTGTTTCCAGAGAGACGTGCTATTTCCTTTAGATTCCACAATTAGTTGTGTAAAGTATCTTGTTTTTGCCTTACGCAGTTCCCTTACTACCATGTTTCTCAAACCCTTGAAGATAAGAAGATCTGTATTTATTTTGGTGGTCAGGGACTTTTTCAGTGCAGTGTCTCTTTTTTTCATTAACTGGCGGATATCATTATTTAGCCAAGGTAAGGAGACTCTTCTTTGTTTGCATTTAAAAATTTGTGTATATTTATCAATCAGTTCTGTGAGAGTTTTTGTTAAAGTGTTGCTACAGTTGTCTAGATCATTGTTTTGTAAAACATTATTCCAGTTAATATTATTAAGTTCATTTTCAAATTGTGGAATTTTGTTTTTGGGAATGCCTGCATTCCTTGATTTGTGTCCACTAATAAACCTTGGTAGACGCTGTTTTGTTAGTTTTCTGACAATCAGGGTCATGTTATGGTCAGAAAGGCCTGTTAATAAATTATACGTCCTTGTGACTCGTTCTGGTCTGTTTGTGACTATCAAGTCAATCATGGTATTGCTCGTTCGAGTGATTCTTGTTGGACCCTTAACCATCTGTTGAAAATTATGTTTTGATAGTATCATTTTCAACTTTTGTTTGTAACTTTTATCTAACCAGTTTATATTAAAGTCTCCAAAGACGAGCGATTCAGATCGAAAAATTGGCAGTTTAAGCAATTCATCTAAGTTATTATAAAATGAGATGTCATGTGATGGTGGATTATACAGGATTACAATGTTAAAATTCATCTTGGGGGACATTACTACATTTAAAGCTAGGCATTCTAAAGATGTGTCCAGTTTGATTTCTCTACATTTAAAAGTGTCTCTGACAAAAAACAATACGCCCCCTCCCTTTCCAAATGATCTATCCTTTCTGTAGCAAACATAGCCGGGAACATCAATCATGCTGGTTGCAATATTACAATTAAGCCAGGTTTCACTCAGAGCTAGGAAGTCCAGATTAGAATCCATCAATAGATGGTGAATTTGATCACCTTTTGATATGATACTCCGAATGTTCAAGTGTCCACCCAGGATCCCTTTAGGTTTAGACACAGAGTCCCATATCACCTTTGCATGATTTACAGTCTGAAAAAATCTAAATTCATGTTGTTTACGTGTTGATCGGGTTCCTTTTTCACAGTGTGGTTTAAGCGTCCCATTAGCTGCGCACATTATGCGCGCTGGTGGCGATTGTCTCTGAGCGTGTAGTAGTTCAGAGTTTGGCTGTTCAGACTCACCGGACAATTCATGACCCTCTAGGTGGGAAACCGTGCTGACAGGTGGACCGGGGTCTCCTCGGCCAGTCCCACCACGAGACACGTCAAACGCAAGTAGCTCCGACAGGCCCATCATCGAGCCCGTCTCCCCGTGCGGTCCACGCGCAGCCCCCAGGCGCACCGCTCCAGCAGAGCTCGCCGCTCCAGCGGGGCCCGCACCCAGCCGCCCCTCGGTTAGCCCATCCGCCAGTGCCCGCTCCGGGGAATGGCTTGTTGATGGGCCGGGGTTTCATTGTACGTCTCCGGATAATAAGATCAGGAACAGTAGTATACTGGGAGCATTCCACTTGCGTTTTCTTTGACAGTTTTGTTTGTTTGGTGTGCCGAGGGAATATCCTTTTTGCCTGGTGATGGAGTAGATAACGAGGTATCCATGTCAGAGGAGATTCAGTTTTGGCCTTTCGTTAAAGTATGCAAAGTTGTCGGCTGTTTTTGCAAAATTGTCGGCTCTTTTTGCAAAGTTGTCGGCTCTTTTTGGCATTTGTTTTTCTGATTTGAAGCACTGTCCAAGAGGCACCAGCAAAAACCAACCGCAGAGCAGTAGTAAGCAAACATTTCCATTATCTCTGTGCTTAATGTCCGAATTACATCTGTGTATTATACGTGTCCTTGTTCTGGGTGTTTGTTTAAGAGCAGTAGCTAAAACAGCGAGTAGTAGCAGGGAGAAGCAGAATAAAAGGATAAGAGTGGAGCCTAACAAACCACCCATACCCTCGCCCGCCATTGCTCCCTCCTGATACCCTTTCATGTGTAAGTTAGTCCTTCAGTGTCTCATCAAAGAGATGAAACTCTCTTTGATGAGAGAATTTAGACCATTTTTTACTTTGCAATGAATTCGTCACTTCTTTACGACGAGTATTAGGGCCACGTTGAGGGACAAAAATAAATCTGAGATTTCAAGAATAAATAATAATAATGATAAATAATATTATGAGAATAAAGTCATAATATTATAATAAAGTTATGACTTTATTCTCATTATATTACGATTTTTTTTTCTTGAAATAGTATGACTTTATTCTCAATAAATTCAGATTTTTTTCTCGTAATATTATGACTTTTTTCCACGTAAAGTTATGACTTTATTTTCATGATATTATGACTTTTTTCTCGTAAAGTTATGACTTCATTCTCGTAATTTTCTGACTTTTTTCCACGTAAAGTTATGACTTTATTCTCGTAATGTTACACCTTTTTTTCTAGTAAAGTTATAACTTTATTCTCATAATATTACGGCTTTTTTTTCTCGTAAAGTTATGACTTTATTCTCGTAATTTTACGACATTTTTTCTCGTAAAGTTATGACTTTATTCTCGTAATTTTACGACTTTTTTTCTCGTAAAGTTATGACTTTATTCTCATAATGTTACGAGTTTTTTTTCTCATAAAGTTATGACTTTATTCTCCTAATATTACGATTTTTTTTCTCGTAAAGTTATGACTTTATTCTCGTAATTTTACGACTTTTTTTCTCGTAAAGTTGTGACTTTATTCTCGTAATTTTACGACTTTTTTCCTCGTAAAGTTATGACTTTATTCTCGTAATTTTATGACTTTTTTTCTCGTGAACTTATGACTTTATTCTCGTAATAATACAACTTTTTTTTTTCTTGAAATAGTATGACTTTATTCTCAATAAATTCAGATTTTTTTCTCGTAATATTATTACTTTATTCTCAAAATCTCCGATTTTTTTTTCCCTCAATGTGATCCTAATACTCCGTCGTACTTCCTCTAGCTCCTTCACAATAAAAGCTTTTTGTTAGTTGCCAGCAGTGTGAGAAAAATGAATTTGCAGTAAATGGGACTAAAAACAAAGACTGGTTTTGTCTCCGTTGTCTGTCTGTCTGTCTGTCTGTCTGTAGTCTCACTCTCTGTCTTTTATTTGGTTCAGGTTGTCTCTGGGCGACTGGGCCGGCTCTCTGGTTCTGGGTGAGGTGTCGTGGCCGCTGGTGTACGGCGTGGCGGTGGACCTGCTGGGCTCTGACCTCGTCCACAGATACGTTGGCGTGGAGGCGTACTCCAGACACGACTCTCCGTTCACACTCACCAAAACAGGTCCAGGAACAGTCGTCTGGCTTCTTCTTAATTCTTTCTCATATCACATCTCTCATATTTCTCCCTCCCAGTTTCTGTCTGACATTTCAGGTTTAACAGTTTTTGATTTATATGCTCAACAATCACAGAGAAGCAGTCAGATGTCACTTTAACTTTATTTATTTTTTAATATTATTTAATAACTTCCAGTTGAAGCTTTAATCTCATTTTCTAATGAAGAATTACAGCGAACAGATGATGTCAAATAAAATCTCTTTAACACTTTACATCAATAAACAAATCAATGTTTGAACCTGCTGTTCAAATACACAGAAACTTCACAGAAAAGATATAATTAATAATCAATAATGGTAAACCAAAGAGTAGCCCCCCCCCACCACCAAAACCAATCTGAAGCTGCCGTCAATCACAACTTGATTGACAGGTCTTGTGATTCAGAAACAGGAGAGATATGAGTTATTAATTCTGACGATGTTACATCTAGTAGTCGATTAATAATTTCTAACGGGGGGGACGGACCCGAGCCGTGGTCAGGGCCATAGATTCTAACTTACTGATATTTCAGAGCCGTGGTCGGGGCCATAGATTCTAACTTACTGATATTTCAGAGCCGTGGTCGGGGCCATAGATTCTAACTTACTGTTATTTCAGTAAGAGACGGAGAAGGAGGATGGCAGGTTAACAAAGGGGATGACATCCTCCCTCAAATCGCCTACTGGTTACATCAGTAATGTGTGTAAACACAGCAGTAAACCTGGTTTCTGATCCAAGTTCACTGAGTTTATCTGGATCATGTTACTAAATTAACTCAACATTTGGACGTGGACTGATCCAGGTTTTTCTCAGTAAATCTGCTTCCTGGATCAGGATCCAAACCCTTCTACATTTCAAAGTCTTTAACTATAAGTGAATATATCTGTATTTCATAAACTTAATAAATGTTCTGATTGGACTATTCAGAAAAATACACCTTGACCACCACCATCATCATCATCATCATCATCATCATCATCATCATCATCATCATCATCTATTTCTGTTGTCCTACAGTCACAGAGACCTTCACTGGTAAAACCTTCAGATCATCCACAGTGTTAATGAGTGGAAACATCCTCTCAGTGAAAGTGTGTGTGTAGGTGTGTATGTGTGTGTTAGTATCAGGATCAGAGAACGACAGCTTTCCTTTGTTCCAGTCCAGATTCACTCTGATCCTCTGGAGCTTCTTCTGGACTACGAGAGCATGGTATAAACCTGATGGGGAGAGTGTCCCGTATTTACCATCACTGAACCATATTGCCCCTATTACAGACAGTATGTCTCCCTTCCTCTGGGCAGACTCTGGTAACACACCCAGTAACCAGCCTGTACTGTCTCCAACCTGGACGTCCCAGCTGTGAGTCCCTGAGTTAAAGCCCTCAGAGCCGAGGACAGAGCGGTATCTAATCCTCTCTGGATTATCAGGAAGCTGCTGTTTCTCTCCTCGTCTCACACTGGTCAGATCTTCAGACAGGATGAGTACTGGAACAGCAGTGTTTGGGTCCAGAATCACAGGAGTGTAGGAGACCATGTCCTTCATCTTGTTCCAGATGTTGAAGGTGAGGTTGCCCAGGTGTTTGGCCTGGTCTATCAGAGCTCCTGAGTCCAGCTGTGGATCCTCCAGCAGGGGGAGCTGCTGGACTCTTTCCACTGCAGCCTTGTAGTTGAGCAGGAATGAGACGTCTTCAGCTCTCAGCTCGTCCTCTGTGGTTCTGACTGTGTCTGAAAGAGCTGCTATCTCTCTGCTCACAGCCTCCATCTTCTCCTTCATCATCTGACTCTTCTGCTCCTCTTCCTCCCTCAGTGCAGCCATCCTGGCCTCCTCTTCCTCTTCTAGAAACTGGTGAAGCTTCTTAAACTGCTCCTTAATCTGCGTCTCTGTGTGTCGGGCCTGGACCTTCATGTGTTCTGCTGTTTGATCAAACTTCACTTTAACTTGTTTAAAAACCTTTAACTTCTTCTTTAAGGGCTCCAGAGTTTCCTGAAGTTCCTTCTTGTGTTGTCGTGCAGCTTCATCGATGGGTCTGAATCTGTGGTCGGAGTGTTTTTCTGAATCTCTGCAGATGTGACACACCGGCTGCTGATGGTCCAGACAGAAGAGTTTGAGTTTCTCAGAGTGCAGACTGCAGAGAGTCTCTGAAGATCTCTGAGCTCTCTCCTTTAAGAAACTCTCACACAGGTTCTTTAAAGCAAAGTTAAGAGGTGGGAATTCCTTTGAAGATCTTCTCTTACAAAGTGGACACTCTTGGACGTGTTTGTCTGTCCACCAGCTCTGCAGACAGACTCTACAGAAGCTGTGGCTACATGACAGGATGACAGGATCTTTAAAGACGTCGTGGCAGACAGAACAGCAGAAATCGTCCTCTAATCTGGAAGCCATTTAGTCTCTGAGTGAAGCTGAAAACACAGCAGGCAGACGGCTCAGCCACTCCCTGTTCCCTGAAAGTTACTCTCACTTTGAGTCTTTGTTCTTGTCAAACTCTGGTTCAGTTTGTGGATTCAGCAGCTGGTTGAAGTGGTAGTATTCCAGTATTCCCAGTATTCCCTCCTGTAGATGTCCTCTCTCAGTGGAAGTGGTGGTTTTGGTCTGAAGGTCAATCTTATCGTCCGTCTCTCAGTGTGTCTGTGTGTCGTCTCAGTGAAGACAGAATAACAACCTGTTTCCTGGTTTGTCTCAGAGTCAGGTGATGGGCGGAGCTTCATCATTCCAGTTCATCAGGTTGAGTTTCATTACAAACTTTATTGTTTTTAGATACTGTTCACTCCTTCTGTCTTTGTCTTGAGTACGTAGTTTATTCACACAAGAAATGATCCATCGCCGACTGTGTGAATGTGTAAATTAACAAACTTCTAATATCACTGCCCCGTCTAGGGCACGAGTAGATCTGACTATAAGCCCACAGAAAACCAGTGTGCCTTTAAACATCTTCATGACAACTCCATCTGCTGAGGAAGGTGATGTGATAAAACTGAAAGCTCCACAGCAGCTACTAAATGGACCTTGTGGTCAGTTTGTTAGACCACCTGCTGCATTTTTTTTTTTAAAAGCTTTTATTTCCACTAAATTCTCAATATATAAACATATCAGACAGAAAGTGTTTTTTCACCTCTGACCTCTGACCTCTGACCCTGTACAGTAACACTTTGGTTGTGTTTGCAGGAATCCCTCACAGCCCGCTCACTGAGACGGGAGCCATCGTTACTACGTCTTTACTGCAGGTAAACTCACTCACCCATCACCCATCACCCATCCATCTATCACCATTGATGTCACTTCCTGTAACGCTCGCTGTGTGTCTCCAGCTGGCCGGGCGTCTGTGTGCCGAGGAAGAGGAGAAGTACGACTCTGTGAGTGACACACAGACAGACAGCAGACTGTAAACGTCCACTCAGAATCAGACTGACTGTTTGTTTGTTTGTAGGTGCTGAATGTCATCCGAAGGCTCTGCAACAAGGAGCACGTCAACTTAAACTGCACCAGGTGCTGATGCTGCAAACATTTTACACTTTAGAAAATGCAAATTTAATGTTAAGTTAAATATCTGTTAAAAATAAAGCAGGATTTGTTAAATTGAAGGTGAATTACTTTTCAAAAGAAGCGCCTCTCCGGGAACCATCACCTTAACGTGGTGGAGAGGTTTGGGTGTCCCTATGAACCTGAGAGCTATGTTGTCTGGAGCCTGGTGCTCCTGGTAGGGTCTCCCATGGCAAATTGATTTCAGGCGAGGGGCCAGACTAAGAATGGTTCAAAGTACCCCAATGAATAATCGAGGTAGAGGACAAGTGACCCGGCCCGGAGGAAGCCCGGGGCCCACGTCTAGAGCCAGGACCAGACGGAGGGCCCGTCAGCGAGCGTCTGGTGGCCGGGCTTGCCACGGAGCCCGGCCGGGGATACCCCGAAGAAGCAACGTGGCACCCCCCTCCTCTCCATCCTGTGGGCTCACCACCTGCTGGAGGAACCGCTGGGGTCGGGTGCGCAGCCACATGGGTGGCAGCGAAGGCCAGGGACCTCGACGGACCAGACCTGGGCGGCAGAGGCTGGCTCTGGGGACGTGGAACGTCACCTCTCTGTGGGGGAAGGAGCCGGAGCTTGTGCGGGAGGTGGAGCGCTACCAGTTAGATCTGTTGGGGCTTACCTCTACGCACAGTCTCGGTTCTGGAACCGTACTCCTTGATAGGGGTTGGACTTTATTCTTCTCTGGAGTTGCCCAAGGTGCGAGGCGCCGGGCGGGTGTGGGGATACTCACAAAATCCCGGCTGAGTGCCGCTACGTTGGAGTTTACCCCGGTGGACGAGAGGGTCGCCTCCCTACGCCTTCGGGCTATGGGGGGGAAAACTCTGACTGTTGTGTGTGCGTATGCACCGAACAGCAGTTCAGAGTATTCGGCCTTCTTGGAGACCCTGAATGGAGTCCTGCATGGGGCTCCAGTAGGGGACTCCATAGTTCTCCTGGGAGACTTCAACGCGCATTTGGGCAACGATGGAGACACCTGGAGAGGCGGGATTGGGAGGAATGGCCCCCCTGATCTAAACCCGAGTGGTTGGTTGTTACTGGACTTCTGTGCTAGTCATGGACTGTCCATAACAAACACCATGTTCGAACATAAGGATGCTCATAAGTGTACGTGGTACCAGAGCATCCGAGCCCGAAGGTCGATGATCGATTTTGTTATCGTATCGTCTGATCTGGTGAGTTGGGTCAGAGGGTGGGGGAAGACTCTGGACAGACCGGGTAAACCCAAACGGGTAGTGTGGGTGAACTGGGAACGTCTGGAGGAGGCCCCTGTCCGAGAGACCTTCAACTCACACCTCCGGCGGAGCTTTTCTGGCATCCCTGTGGAGGTTGGGGGCCATTGAACCCGAGTGGACGATGTTCAAAGCTTCCATTGCTGAAGCTGCGGCAGTGAGCTGTGGTATAAAGGTCTTAGGTGCCTCAAGGGGCGGCAACCCTCGAACACCGTGGTGGACACCGGTGGTCAGGGAAGCCGTCCGACTGAAGAAGGAGGCCTTCCGGGATATGTTATCTCGGAGGACTCCGGAGTCGGTTGCAAGGTACCGACAGGCCCGACGGGCAGCAGCCGCTGCCGTGAAGGAGGCAAAGCAGCGGGTGTGGGAGGAGTTCGGAGCAGCCATGGAGAAGGACTTTCGGTCGGCACCAAGGTGCTTTTGGAAAACCGTCCGGAACCTCAGGAGGGGGAAACGGGGAACCATCCAAGCTGTGTACAGTAAGGATGGGACAATGTTGACCTCAACTGAGGAGGTAATCGGGCAGTGGAAAGAGCACTTTGAGGAACTCCTGAATCCAACTTATACGCCCTCTTTTTTAGAGGCAGAGCTGGAAGCTGATGGGGGATCATCATCAATTTCCCTGGTGGAAGTCACTGAGGTAGTCAAACAACTCCACAGTGGCAAAGCCCCGGGGATTGATGAGATCTGTCCAGAAATGCGGAAAGCTTTGGGTGTGGAGGGGCTATCTTGGATGACACTTGTCTTCAACATTTCGTGGAAGTCGGTGACAGTGCCTACGGAGTGGCAGACAGGGGTGGTGGTTCCCCTCTTCAAAAAGGGGGACCAGAGAGTGTGTGCTAACTACAGGGGTATCACTCTACTCAGCCTCCCTGGTAAAGTCTACTCCAAGGTGCTGGAAAGGAGGGTTCGGCCGATAGTCGAACCTCGGATTGAAGAGGAACAATGCGGATTCCGTCCTGGCCTTGGAACAACGGACCAGCTCTGCACTCTCGCAAGGATCCTGGAGGGGGCCTGGGAGTATGCCTATCTAGTCTACATGTGTTTTGTGGACTTGAAGAAGGCGTATGACCGGGTCTCCCGGGAGATACTGTGGGGGTGCTGCGGGAGTACGGGGTGAGGGGGGCCCTTCTTAGGGCCATCCAATCTCTGTACGCCCAAAGCAAGAGCTGTGTCCGGATCCTCGGCAGTAAGTCGGACTCGTTTCCGGTGGTTGGCCTCCGCCAGGGCTGCGCTTTGTCCCCAATCCTGTTGGTGATATTCATGGACAGGATATCGAGGCATAGTCGGGGGGAGGAGGGTTTGCAGTTCGGTGTGCTGAGGATGTCATCGCTGCTTTTTGCAGATGATGTGGTCCTGTTGGCATCATCGGACTGTGACCTCCAGCACTCACTGGATCGGTTCGCAGCCGAGTGTGAAGCGGCTGGGATGAGGATCAGCACCTCTAAATCTGAGGCCATGGTTCTCAGGAGGAAACCGATGGATTGCTTACTCCGGGTAGGGAATGAGTCCTTACCCCAAGTGAAGGAGTTCAAGGACCTCGGGGTCTTGTTCGCGAGTGAGGGGACAACGGAACGTGAGATTGGCCGGAGAATCGGAGCAGCGGGGGCGGTACTGCATTCGCTTTACCGCACCGTTGTGACGAAAAGAGAGCTGAGCCGGAAGGCAAAGCTCTCGATCTACCGGGCAATCTTCGTTCCTACTCTCACCTATGGTCATGAGTGTTGGGTCATGACCGAAAGAAGGAGATCGCGGGTACAAGCGGCCAAAATGGGATTCCTCAGGAGGGTGGCTGGCGTCTCCCTTAGAGATAGGGTGAGAAGCTCAGTCATCCATGAGCGACTCGGAGTAGAGCCGCTGCTCCTTTGCATTGAAAGGAGCCAGTTGAGGTGGTTCGGGGATCTAGTAAGGATGCCCCCCCCCGGGCGCCTCCCTAGGGAGGTGTTCCAGGCACGACCAGCTGGGAGGAGGCCACGGGGAAGACCCAGGACTAGGTGGAGAGATTATATCTCCACACTGGCCTGGGAACGCCTCGGGATCCCCCAGTCAGAGCTGGTGAATGTCGCCCGGGAAAGGGAAGTTTAGGGCTCCCTGCTGGAGCTGTTGCCCCCGTGACCCGACCCCGGATAAGCGGTTGAAGATGAATGAGTGAGAAGCGCAGTTGGCGGTTTGCCTCTATGGTTAGCCTCTATGGTTAGCCTCTATGGTTAGCCACTATGGTTAGCCTCTATGGTTAGCCTCTATGGTTAGAAACTATGGTTAGCCACTAGTTAGCCTCTATGGTTAGCCTCTATGGTTAGAAACTATGGTTAGCCACTATGGTTAGCCTCTATGGTTAGCCTCAATGGTTAGCCACATGGTTAGCCACTATGGTTAGCCTCTATGGTTTGCCTCTAGTGTTAGCCTATATGGTTAGCCACTATTGTTAGCCTCTATGGTTAGCCTCTATGGTTAGAAACTATGGTTAGCCACTATGGTTAGCCTCTATGGTTAGCCTATATGGTTAGCCTCTATGGTTACAAACTGTGGTTAGCCTCTATGGTTTGCCTCTATGGTTAGAATCTATGGTTAGCCTCTATGGTTAGCCTCTATGGTTAGCCACTATGGTAAGCCTCTATGGTTAGCCACTATGGTTAGCCTCTATGTTTAGCCTCTATGGTTAGCCTCTATGTTTAGAAACTATGGTTAGCCACTAGTTAGCCTCTATGGTTAGCCTCTATGGTTGAAAACTATGGTTAGCCACTATGGTTAGCCTCTATGGTTAGCCTCAATGGTTAGCCACATGGTTAGCCACTATGGTTAGCCTCTATGGTTTGCCTCTAGTGTTAGCCTATATGGTTAGCCACTATTGTTAGCCTCTATGGTTAGCCTCTATGGTTAGAAACTATGGTTAGCCACTATGGTTAGCCTCTATGGTTAGCCTCTATGATTAGCCTCTATGGTTAGAAACTGTGGTTAGCCTCTATGGTTTGCCTCTATGGTTAGAAACTATGGTTAGCCTCTATGGTTAGCCTCTATGGTTAGCCACTATGGTTAGCCTCTATGGTTAGCCACTATGGTTAGAAACTATGATTGGCCTCTATGGTTAGCCACTATGGTTAGCCTCTATGGTTAGCCACTATGGTTAGAAACTATGGTTAGCCTCTATGGTTAGAAACTATTGTTAGCCTCTATGGTTAGCCACTATGGTTAGCCTCTATGGTTAGCCTCTATGGTTAGCCACTATGGTTAGCCTCTATGGTTAGCCACTATGGTTAGCCTCTATGGTTAGAAACTATGGTTAGCCACTATGGTTAGCCTCTATGGTTAGCCTCTATGGTTAGAAACTATGGTTAGCCTCTATGGTTAGCCTCTATGGTTAGAAACTATGGTTAGCCACTATGGTTAGCCTCTATGGTTAGAAACTATGGTTAGCCTCTATGGTTAGCCTCTATGGTTAGAAACTATGGTTAGCCACTATGGTTAGCCTCTATGGTTAGCCTCTATGGTTAGCCTCAATGGTTAGCCACTATTGGTAGCCTCTATGGTTAGCCTCTATGGTTAGCCACTATGGTTAGCCTCTATGGTTAGCCTCTATGGTTCAAATCAAATCAAATCAATTTTATTTGTATAGCCCAAAATCACAAATCACAAATTTGCCTCGGGGGGCTTTACAATCTGTACAGAATACAACACCCTCTGTCCTTGACAATGCAACCCTCACATCGGCTAAGGAAAAACTTAACCACAAAAAAACCCTTTTAACAGGGAGGAAAAATGGAAGAAACCTCAGGAAGAGCGGCAGAGGAGGGATCCCCCTTCCAGGATGGACAGACGTGCAATAGATGTCGCGTGTACAGAGTAACCACATAATGAAAACACAACATAGACAATTCATGACAAAAATGAATACATATAATGTGAATATATATGAGAAGGTGGATCCAGGAGGATGTCAAGCAGCTTCCAGGCGACGCCAAACAGATAGAGCCAGAGCAACACGACCTCTACTTGACGTCAAAACCGGTAGAGCCAGAGCAGCACGACTTCCACTCCACGCCAATCAGATAGAGCCTTAGCTGCGTAACCTCCTCTCAACGCCATCCAGGTAGAACCTGAGCAACACAACCTCCTCTCCATGCCAGATCGATAGAGCCAGAGCAACATGACTTCCACTCCACGCCAATCAGATAGAGCCTTAGCTGCGTAACCTCCTCTCAACGCCATACAGGTAGAACCTGAGCAACACAACCTCCTCTCCATGCCAGATCGATAGAGCCAGAGCAACATGACTTCCACTCCACGCCAATCAGATAGAGCCTTAGCTGCGTAACCTCCTCTCAACGCCATACAGGTAGAGCCTGAGCAACGCAACCTCCTCTCCACATCACGATAGATAGAGCCCGAGCAACACGACCTCCTCTCTACCATGCACCGCCAGAGAGTCAGAGCAACGTCACAGAGCGACTGATGGTCCATCACGGAGAAGCCTGATTCACAGGAGAGAGAGGGGAGAGAGAGAGAGAGAGCGAGGCACACAGCAGTGCTTGTGGGACATTAACAACAGAGGGTTATAGAGAGGCAGCGGCTTAAAATTAATAATGTTCTCGTCGGCAGGACTGCTAGGCTGAAATAATAAATTGAGACTGAGACCGACCCACCAGCTAACTAATTGAAAGTTAGGGCAAAAAGATGGGTTTTGAGTTTGGATTTAAAGACCTCCACAGAGTCTGACTGTCTGATGTCTATAGGGAGGTTATTCCAGAGGAAAGGGGCTCGGTAAGAAAAGGCCCTTTCGCCTGCTGATTTCTTTTTCACTCTGGGGACAGACAGGAGCTCTGTATTCTGAGAGCGGAGAGTCCTGGTTGCAGTATAAGATTTAAGTAGATCAGACAAGTAGGAAGGGGAGTACCCATTTACAATTTTATAGGTCATCAGAAGCACTTTAAAATCTGATCTAACATGGATCGGGAGCCAGTGTAATGAAGCTAAAACTGGTGTAATATGGTCAAATTTTCTAGTTTTAGTTAAGATTCTAGCTGCAGTGTTCTGAACCATTTGAAGGCTTCTGGTACTAGAACGAGGCAGACCTGAGAGCAAAACATTACAGTAATCCAGTCTGGAAGATACAAAGGCGTGGATTAGAATCTCTGCATCGGCCATGGATAAAGAAGACCTTATTTTAGCGATATTGCGTAGGTGAAAGAAAGCGATCAAACATGACGCCAAGGTTCTTAACTGTTGAACTCTGGGATATCACACAGTTATCTAGAGTTACTGTTACCTGGTCAAATTTATGTCTGTGTCGAGCAGGTCCAATGACCAGCATCTCCGTTTTATCCGAATTTAGGAGCAAGAAATTACTTGACATCCAGTTTTTCACCGCAGACAGGCAGGCCTCTAATTTAACAAGTTGTGATCGATCCTCCGCTTTTATCGGCAAATACAGCTGTGTATCATCAGCGTAACAGTGGAAATCAATTCCATAACTACGTATAATTTGGCCCAAAGGTGCGATGTATAGAGAGAAGAGCAGAGGGCCAAGAACAGAGCTCTGAGGTACGCCATATTTCACCTCAGAGAATATTGATGTTGAATTATTAAAAGAGACACACTGAGTTCTTTCAGATAGATAAGATTGTAACCATGCTAGAGCAAGCCCAGAGACGCCATGTTTGTTCTCTAGTCGGTCAAGGAGTATACGATGATCAATAGTGTCAAAAGCTGCACTTAGATCCAGCAATAAAAGTACCGAGGTGGAATCTGAATCCATGTTTAGGAGCAGATCATTTACGACTTTAGTAAGCGCAGTTTCGGTGGAATGGCAGGCCCTATAGGCAGACTGAAAGGGTTCGAAAAGATCACTAAACAATATATGGTCAGAAAGTTGCTGAAACACCACTCTTTCTAGAGCTTTAGAAAAGAATGGAAGGTTTGAGACTGGTCGATAGTTATTTAGAGACCCTGGGTCCAGATGCGGATTTTTAAGTAGAGGTTTAATAATGGCTGTCTTGAAACTAGTGGGGACAGAACCAGTCGTAAGAGACACGTTGACAATATTCAACATTGTTGGTCCCAGCCATGGCCATAGATCTTTAAAAAGTTTAGCTGGTAAGGGGTCGAGGAGGCAGGTGGTGGGTTTAGAAGCGGAGACCAGTTTAGACAGAGTTTCAAGAGAGACGGTCTCAAAATGTGTAAGGACAGAAGCTAATTGGGACTCGACGCACGGAGATTGCATTGCAAAATTTACAGATGTAGCTGGGAGCGAAGAACTAATTTTATATCTAATCTCATCTATTTTTCTGCAAAAGAAATCTAAGAAATCATGTGCTGTAAAGGATGAGCTATTAGTAGTCGGCTGTTTTTGGGTGAGTTTGGCTACAGTGTCAAAGAGAAATCTAGGATTGTGTTTATTGTTTCTGATTAATCGAGAGAAATAAGCTGTTTTGGCAGCGGACAGAGCACGCTTGTAAATTAAGACACACTCATGCCGTGGTAGGTAGTTTACTTCCAGTTTTGATTTACGCCATTTGCGTTCCGATCTCCTGCAGGCTTGTTTAAGAGCACGTGTTTCATCATTAAACCACGGTGTAGACCTCTGTGAGCGTCTGGTTTCAGTAGTAAGAGGTGCGACTGAATCTAGAAGATTAGAAAGGGCTGTGTTTAAGTCATTAGTACAGTTTTCAACAGGACCTGTTGCTGTAGTGAAAGGAGCCAGAACCACAGGTAATCGCTCACCAAGTTCAGTTATAGTCGACGGACCGATATGGCGAGTGGTAACTACATCAGCACCCGTATTACGTGGACAGGCTGATGATGCTTCGAATTTAATAAGAAAATGATCCGACATCACCGATGTGACGGGAGAGACAAGCACGGCAGTTACATCTATTCCACGAGACAGTATCAGATCAAGGGTGTTACCACTGGAATGAGTGGGTTCATGTACAGACTGAATGAAACCAAAAGTATGGAGGAGGGCCAAAAAGGCTTTACATAGAGGATCATCAGCCTTATTCAGGTGAATATTGAAATCACCAATAATTACAATCTCATCAGAATGAGTGATAATGTCTGAGAGAAATTCTCCGAATTCCTCTAAAAACTGTGAATAAGGGCCAGGCGGTCTGTAAAGTACCACAAGATGGAGCCTGCTGCCCCGGACACGGCAATTCATGGTTAATGGGGAGGATTTTAATACAAGAGACTCAAATGAGTTAAATTTAGTATCAAGTGTGGAGGATAAATTAAAAAGGGATTTGTAGACTAAGGCAACACCTCCACCTTGTTTAGTAGCCCTGGCAACATGGGCATAAGGGAAGTTTGGTGGGGAAGCTTCATTTAATGGTAAGAAAACATTTGGTTTCAGCCACGTTTCACAAAGCCCAATCATATCCAGGCCATGTTGAAGAATCAGATCATTTATCAGTAGGGCTTTGGTAGACAACGATCTGATATTTAGAAAACCTAATTTGAGGGTTGTTTTAGAGCTGCAGCTTTTATTGATAGAGTTGGCATCAGATGAGCTAGTGATTTTAATAAGATTTCTTGTGACATTAGTTTGAGGGATTAGTGGACTGCGTACGCGACGGCGCGGTGATACAACTAGGATTTTATTAGGTCTTGTGTTTTGTGAAACTGGATCAGGTGCTTCATGAGACAGTTCACAACCACCAGTGGTCGGGATGATTAACAGGTTTTTGTGGTTCACATATTTCTTTGGTAGAGGAAGTTTGTGAGTACGCGGCCGGGGGAAGTAGACAGTCTCAATGTTGTAAACTAAGCTATCAGTCTGGTAATCTATACTATCTAGGTTTCCCTGTCTAGATAAATTTAGTAAGCTAATGGACTCCAAAACCGCACTAGCTATAGACCTAGCAGGCTCTCTAATCACCTGCGACCTGCCGAGCGCTGAATCACTAGTGTCAAACTCGCCGTAAGCACCTGTCTATATTCCTCGACAAAAGAGCAGCGCCTGCTCCAGTAGGATGCAGGCCGTCCGCTCTCAGCAGCTCGGGGCGGCCCCAGAAGGAAGGCCAGTTATCTACAAAACCTAAACCCTGCTCCCTACAGTAGCACGCCAGCCAGCGGTTCATAGCTGAAAGTCTGCTATACATCTCATCATTCCCCCGCACAGGCAAAGGACCAGAGACAACTACTCGATGCCGACCCATCTTTCTAGCGCAGTTCAGCATACTAACTACGCTAGCTTTTGTTAACTCTGACTGCCTCAGCCTAGCATTATTGGTGCCGACATGAATAGCAATGTTCCTGTAGCTAGTGATGGGCTGTGCCTTCGTCCCCTGCTTCTCCCTGTGTGATGCCAGCAGCCTCAGGTTAGCTTCAATGTCGGAAGCTCTGGCCCCGGGTAAACAGTACACATCGGCTGGTGTGGCTAATCTGATATTGCGGGTGATGGAATCCCCTATCACTAGCGTGCGTTGCCCGTCCCTGTCATCGGGAGTGGAGGAGACGCACGGACCCGAAGGATTACGAACAAGGGCAGAAAACCGGTTTGCAGCCGGGAGAGGCGACTGCAGACCGGGCAGCACAGCCGGCTGCGAGCTCCGGCGATTCCTCCTACGCCGTCTGACAGTGACAAACTCCACAGGCTTTGCGACGAGGCTAAGCTAGAGCTATCGCTAGCAGGCACGCTAACCGGCCTGCGGCTAATGCTATCTGGAGTGCCCGTGACATCTAAGCTAAAGCTAAGCGCGACAAGCTTCTCTAAATCCCGGACACGTCTCTCTAGCAGAGACATCCTATCTGCACACCCCGCGCAAGCCATGGGTATCACGCTAAAATGAAATGAAGTAATTAACAGGAAAGCAGAATATGGTTAGCTGTGGGTAAGCTAAGCAGGTATGCTACGCTAACAGATAACAATATGAACAGCAGCAGCTGTCGTTACCGCTACTGATAGACGTTTCACAACAAATAACAATCTAGAAATTCTATGAAATCAATGCAGCTAGAGTAACAAAGTAGAGATAAAAGATCGATACAGTGTTAACACAGAGAAGAGTGAGCAGCAGTGTACGATCTCACGGAAGTTTTGGGAAGTGCATCACAGAAGCTGGTCCTTCACAGAAGCTGGTCCGTACGACAAGTAAATTAAGATTTTTTTTCTCGTAATATTATGACTTTTTTCCACGTAAAGTTATGACTTTATTCTCGTAATGTCACAACTTTTTTTCTCGTAAAGTTATGACTTTATTAGCGTAATATTACGACTTTTTTTCTAGTAAAGTTATGACTTTATTCTCGTAATTTTACGAATTTTTTTCTCGTAAAGTTATGACTTCATTCTCGTAATTTTACGATTTTTTTCCACGTAAAGTTGACTTTATTCTCGTAATGTTACACCTTTTTTTCTAGTAAAGTTATAACTTTATTCTCATAATATTACGGCTTTTTTCCGCATAAAGTTATAACTTTATACTCGTAATGTTACATCTTTTTTTCTCGTAAAGTTATGACTTTATTCGGGTAATATTACGACTTTTTTTCTAGTAAAGTTATGACTTTATTTTCATGATATTACGACTTTTTTTCTCGTAAAGTTATGACTTCATTCTCGTAATATTACAACTTTTTTTCTCATAAAGTTATGAATTTATTCTCGTAATTTTATGACTTTTTTCTAGTAAAGTTATGACTTTATTCTCGTAATTTTACGAATTTTTTTCTCGTAAAGTTATGACTTCATTCTCGTAATTTTACGATTTTTTTCCACGTAAAGTTATGAATTTATTCTCGTAATGTTACACCTTTTTTTCTAGTAAAGTTATAACTTTATTCTCATAATATTACGGCTTTTTTCCGCATAGTTATAACTTTATTCTCGTAATGTTACATCTTTTTTTCTCGTAAAGTTATGACTTTATTCGCGTAATATTACGACTTTTTTTCTCATAAAGTTATGAATTTATTCTCGTAATTTTATGACTTTTTTTCTCGTAAAGTTATGACTTTATTCTCGTAATTTTACGTTTTTTTTCTCGTAAAGTTATGACTTTATTCTCGTAATAATACAACTTTTTTTTTCTTGAAATAGTACGACTTTATTCTCAATAAATTCAGATTTTTTCTCGTAATATTATGACTTTATTCTCAAAATATCCGATTTTTTTTCCCCTCAATGTCATCCTAATACTCCGTCGTACTTCCTCTAGCTCCTTCACAATAAAAGCACAGACTGGTTTTGTCTCGTTGTCTGTCTGTCTGTCTGTCTGTCTGTCTGTCTGTCTGTCTGTCTGTAGTCTCACTCTCTGTCTTTTATTTGGTTCAGGTTGTCTCTGGGCGACTGGGCCGGCTCTCTGGTTCTGGGTGAGGTGTCGTGGCCGCTGGTGTACGGCGTGGCGGTGGACCTGCTGGGCTCTGACCTCGTCCACAGATAAGTTGGCGTGGAGGCGTACT
>CAKAOJ020000870.1:0-26589 GCA_916701645.2 Sebastolobus alascanus | reverse complement strand
AAAAAAAAAAAAAAAAAAAAAAGGTTTTTTTTCGCCGCCAGGGTAATTTTTATTGTGATTTTTTAGTAATTTTTTAAAACTTGCCTTGCTAGGTGCTTCAGTGATCATAGTAGGCAGCTTGTTCCACATTGTGATAGCCATATACATAACAGATCTGCACACTGCATCCGTTCTGGGTTTTGGCTTGACTAGATCACACCTAGTGGCCTGTCACGTAGTGTGACTGTGTTGATCTCTCACATAATTTATTTGGGAGTATAGACCATTTGGTTGTTTACTATAACAGATATTCCTAAAGAAACACATTAAATTGCATGCCAACCTCTCCTCTACTCTGAGCCATGAGAGCCTGGCATGCATTCTGTCGATACTTTGCCTCACATGTAGCGGACAGTGCAGTGCGAGCCTTGCAGCTTTACTTTGAGCTATTTGGAGCTTGGACAGATGTTTTTTGGCTGCACCAGACTGCTGAGCAGTAATCAAGGTGCGATACAACAAGTGCCTGTGTCACTAACACTCTGGAAGCAGGGGTAAGAAAGGATGAACATCTTCTAATACATGATATTCCTCTATCCATTTTCTTAACAGTGTTTTCAATATGTTTCTCCCATGAAAGCTGTCCCTCAAGTGTGACACCAAGCAAATTTGCCTCTCGAACCTGTTCAATGTCAGAGCCCTTGAGTGGTAGGCACAGCCGATTATCATTACTAGTGGCACGGTTGGCCCTGAACATCATACTTTTTTTTTTTGCTACATTCAAAACAAGTCTATTCTCACATATCCAATCAAGTAATAGTTGCAGTTCGGATTGAAGTGTACTCCTTAACTTAGTTATGTTACTTGACGCAAAATATATAGTTGTATCATCTGCGAATAGCGTAGCACTGCACTTATCCAAAACATAAGGCATGTCATTAGTAAATGAGACAAGTGTTTGTACCCCGTTTGAAAAATGTAGAAGAAGTTCTTCTTCAGACGTGTTTTCACGCTTCTTAAGTCTGAAGAAGAGCTTGGGCTCGAAACGTCACTAACTAAGATGTGCCGATAAATTGCATTCTAAGGGAGCTACTGTGTGTGGACCTTCTGCATGAGATTTCACAGACTGGAGGAAAACAAGCAGTCAGAGCTGACCTGAGATCTGCTGTCCATCTGCTGTCTATGAGAGCCGGCTGTCAATCACTCGCGAACTCCCACCAAACGGTCAAACTAAGCCGCGCTGATCAAATATGAATAAATATTATGTTACGTTAATGCCTATTTCTCGCCTCAAATGTTTTCAGAAACATCTTACACCAGAACCACCAAAATATTGGCCAATGAAGTGTTCCAGCTGCAATGTCATCATGTGCGAGTCTCATTCATCGTGCCGGAAGTAATTTCACCATATTCTTAAATTACATACTGAACTTTGATGCAGCTCAGCATTATGTGTCAAGTTGTTCTAGTCATAAATTTGTAATTAACATACATTAGTTCATTAAAATAAATTGTAAAAGTGTATAAGGGCTTAGAACATTATGATGGAAGTATATGATGGCCATGCCCATGCTCTATTATGTCTCATAATCTGTTGCAGCAATTTTTGGGTTGATACCATTTGTTACATAGACTTGGTGCTAAATTTAACAATTCTTTATCACTCGAGAAAATGATGAAAGGTCCCTCCAAAATACCACATTAAAACACAAAGACTTTGAGTAACACCATAGAAAAATTTGCTATGATTTGGTATCAAACTTTTGACATTTGGATAATTCTGCAAGAATTGCATTTTTCGGCGACTGGATAGCGAGCACTTCTGTTCTGGACACTGCTCAGAACCCACTTGTCAATATACCTAGGAAAGCCATACGTCCTCTGAATGCCCTAGGTCTATAGTTTGTGGTTGTAAAGTTTCATGAAGTTGTGATTATCCTTGAGGTCAAAACAGGTCTCTTTTTTTTTAACATTGTTAAAGAACACAACCTGTAACCCTACAATGTTAAAAGTACTTGTAATGTGAAATGTGTTCTTCTCTCACAGTTTCCTGGCAAGCTCAAAGAAAAGCTCCACCAGAATCTGAGATCACTGAAGTGTTCCAGCTGTCATATCAAATAAAAAATTTGACTTGATGAAAACTTAAGCGATCACCAAAGTTTCAAAAATGCATTCTAACGGGGATAGATAGATAGATAGAAAGATAGATAGATAGATAGATAGATAGTAACTTTATTGATCCCGAGGGAAATTCAAGTATCCAGCAACACAGTTCCATAGTGCAAACATATTAGTAAAAACGTCAGAGGTAAGTAGTACACATGTTAGTAAAAACGTCACAAGGTGAGTAGTACACATATTAGTATAACGACACAAGTAGTAACAAGACACATGTAAGTAATACAGAGTATAAAACAAAATATGCAATGTGCAGAAGAACAGTTAAAAATGAATATAGTGCAGGGTAAAACAACTGAGATACAGGAGTATTTAAAGAAAAAGTGAATGTAGTGCAGAAAGTGATATAGTGCTGGATAATAAAATAAAATATAGGAGAAACAGATATTAAGAAATGTCAGATATGGAATATAATGCAGGATAAGAACTGAGGTAGAGATGTTTTTGTAGTGTGCAGAATTAAAGTTAATTTCTGTGACAAAATGTCATGGCAATCCATCAATAGTTGTTGAGATGTTTCACCCAAAAACACAGATTTTCATTTTTAAGTCAGTTAACTAATCTAATTATTTATTTATTTTTAAACATTGTTAAAGAACACAACCTGAAACCCTACAATGTTAAATGTACCTGTGATGTGAAATTTTTTCTTCTCTCACAGTTTCCTGGCAAGCTCAAAGAAAAGCTCCACCTAAATCTATGA
Source organism: Sebastolobus alascanus (assembly GCA_916701645.2). NCBI lineage: Eukaryota > Metazoa > Chordata > Actinopteri > Perciformes > Sebastidae > Sebastolobus > Sebastolobus alascanus. The sequence goes on along the minus strand of CAKAOJ020000870.1, from coordinate 23,732 downwards.
TTACTTAAGTGTTCCAGCTTTCATGTCATCATATCCTGAGTGTAATTCATCGTGCCAGAAGTAATTACATCATATTCCTAGTTTAGATACTGAGCTTTATCGTTGCAACACTATCCAGTAATATTCCATTAATCCTTGGCTTAATGTCTATAAACATATTTGCATATGAATGCAGAATCTGTAAGCAATGGGCCAAGATTTTGGTATCGGAAGCGTTTTGGTTTCCGTTTGTAGTCCTATAGTACTGACCAATCACATTATAGCGGGCTTTGGTTGCATGCTGGGAAACAGTCCATGTGGAGAGCAAAAGAGGCAGAATGCATTGGCCATAACCCCCAGAATATTGGCCATTGCCCCCAGAGGTAAAATCAATGTCTGACCAATGTGTTCTGAGATTGTCTGTGGCTTAACCACTGATAATTCCTGAAACCTGTGTAGGGGACGCAGATAGGAGCTGGTCTAGTTATTAGAAAATATTAAAGATAATTATCTATATCAGTAAAATTAATATTACTAAATTATCAATATATATTAATAATAACAGGGCACCAAATTATATTGGTACATAAGCTCAAAAGACATTAAAATGGCTTATCAAAAGTAATTAATAATTATCAAAATAATTATTAATTATATTGAATAATATGATTTAATTTACATTAAATCATCCTCGGGGCACCACTCTTTGAAACAAAGAGAAAATGATAGCAAATTAATGTAGTCTCATAAATAAGTCTCATTAAATATACTCAACTATCAATTTGGAACTTTGATTAATAATAAATGAATAACTATAACCAAAATCACTATATCAATAGATAGTAAAGGTTGAAGGATTTTGGAGTTCTTGACACAGCAGCGGTTGGCATTATTCACTCTTACAATAGAGTACAATATTAAACAGACCAGCATGTATAATCCACAAACATTTATTTACAAGATAATTGAGGTTTAAAACACAATATTAATCTAACTAAATAAATAAACTAAACAAACCAAACACAGTGTGTGAGCGTGTGTGTGTGTGTGTGTGTGTGTGTGTGTGTGTGTGAGAGAGAGGGAGAGAGAGAGAGAGACAAAGAAAAGATGGCTACTTGTCTTTGATGTCTGCATGGCCTACAAGCAAAATGGCGAGCACTGTAAAACTACAAAGATGGCTGGATCAAATATGGCCGCCACAGTGTCGCCACATGGCCTCTTTGTTCTTCGGAGCACATGTGCTCAGGGAGAACAAAGGGGGTGTTGATGTGGGGGTTAAGATTCTCTGAATGTGTATGTTTGAATGTGTGTTTAAAACCAATTCACAGTTTATGTAAGTGATCTTAATGTGTGTCAGATAATGCAGTGGGTTAGAAAAGATGGTTAGTTTGCATGCAAGACCTTGTCTATGTGAAACATAAACTAAACACATCAGATGTGGCGAAGCCAGCTAACCAAATATCCTGACTACAAATAATATCACAACAGTCAAACTCAATGAATTACATTAAACCAAATCAATACATGTACATTCACAGAAGTTAAAGTTGAACAGTCTTGCTCAGTCGTGTGCAATTGCTAATGCTAAAGTAAGCCCAGTACGTTACCAATCCATGGAAGAAAGGGTTGTAATTCCAAGTTGGAGGAATTGGAGAAAGCAGACTGGAGAAAGCTGTGGTTCCAGGGTCAAAGATGTTGTCCTTGTTGCGTGAGATCCAGTTGTGCAGTTTGGAGGGAAACTGGTCCAGTTCTGTTATTGCAGCTTGGTAGCTTGGTACTAACATCCTTGTTGCTTAAAGTTAACTGGTCAAAAGGCAGGCACTCGCGTCTTCTGCCTTAGAAGTTCCTTGTGTTTCTATGTCTGTTTGCTAACAGTCATAGATCAGAGCAGAGCTGCAGAAAAGAGAATAAAGAACAAGGGGGGTCCCTTTGTTTTTATCCTGGATTAATTTCACAAGTACGTGTGAATGAGTCATCATGCTACAGCAGCCCATTGAATGGTTACTGAGTCCATGGGTGGATGACTCAGTGGGGGACTCAAGGATCCTGGGAGGCGTAGTTCATTGTCTGCGCCACCATCTTGAATGGTGGATCCCAACACCTGTTTTACAAAATACCATCAAGCATAAACAACAAAAAAAGTTCCCCTATTTAAATCAAGCCGGTGACTTGTTAAATCAACTGAAGAAGAGAGAATCAACAGGCATAAAATCAAATGAAGCAGTTAGTTATCAATACACAGTAAAAAGTTGGGTGAGCATTCCCATGAAAGCCCAGTGTTCATGTTAAATTATGTTTTTACCTACATGTGTCACTTTGCCCTGTAGAAGGCGGTGCCATCATAAATCTACTACTCACACTGAAGCAAAAAGCAGATACTCTGTAGCATAACCCGGCCTAATAGGAGCCTCCATCTTCATACAAAGAAGCACTGGATTCTCTTGATCAGTAATACCTTTTTGCATAGGTGTATCCTGAAAAACTTGGAAATGTACAATATGTCTGCATCAAATGTCTTTTATTCAATACATCAATTCAATACAAACAGTGAGTGCATATTTGTTTGATAAAATATATGAAGAAATTCACGAGTGAATAGGCCAAAACAACATGTAAACTGCACGTGCAATAAATAGTAATTAAATAGTAAGTAAATAAAGTTCATGCTCGACACATTTTCCTTGAATAAAAGTCTAATAAGACAAATATTTTGCAAATGAAACATCTATTAACATTGTGGGGCAACCTATACAAATTGCAATATAATAAAGTAAAAATAAATTAAACATATCAAATAAACAGTTAAAAATACTTAAGCAGAATTGAAATTAATGTTAAACTTAAAAACAACAACAAAAACAACAGCAAATGAATTATCCTTGAATGGACAATCTGCAAATTGACACAATTTCCAATTTAAATCTTTCTAAACATAACTTTTATTTTCAGTTTCAAAATTTGTATCTTAAGTTATACATTGCTCATTTAGGCTATGGAATAACGTTTCACAGTGCATGCAACAACATTTAAGCATTTTATATACATTTATAATTTACAAACGCATGAGTTTGGTATCAATTGAATGATAAAATTGTGAAATACTGTGAAAAGAAAACAATTCATGCTGTCAGAAAGAATGAAAGCCTTGCTGCCATCTCTTAGGCAGTAAAAGCATGTGCGTCATGTGTTGTTAAAAACAAAAACAACTCATGAATTTTGGCCTGTTGCAGGCCAGTTTAGTCAAATACTACTCAAGTACAATAAATATAATATACAGTATATAAACTTAAATATTTTGACATCGGTTAGCATCATCTTTTCTTGACACGATACGACACCTCATACAACTGACTCAATGGTTATGTCCTGTTCTTCCCAGACTCTTTCCTCAAGAGGACAGATAATCAATGGGGCGGTGTTCTTCCCATCACCTTGAACACAGGGGTTAAAGTATGGGTAGAGGGGCTTGGTGAAGTCACACCCGCTGTAAGTGTAAATGTGGATCTTTGCTTCTGCGTCGTAGAAGGACACCAATCCTTCCTCGTAATCCAGGAACACGCCCACTTTCTGGGGTGTTTTCTGGAGCTGGAGGGTGACGGAGGGGCCGGCACAGGCGCTGAGACTGCCGCCTTTACGCCGGCAGATCGCCCAGTAACCGCAGTCAGGACGCACTGTGATGGCCCCCTTTCTGTTGATGGTCTCCTTGGCCACACCAAGATCCCAGTCTGTTTTATCTCCAACCTGAAACACAACGTACAGAGTCAGACATGCATGCTTGCTTTAAATGAAGTGCTTTCATATAATAAAAATGCATTTTTATTCACTTTAGGTCGATTGTTATATTTATTGTCATGTGTTATTTGTAGGCTTGTCCTGTACAGTATTTTGTTGAAAAATGTTATGCTGTTAATGTTTCTTCAACTGAAAATACAGTAAAGAACAGCTTGAAATAAGCACAAAAATAACATAAACTTGTGTGTGTCGAAACTGATTTGAATTGCTTGACACCTGTAGATTGTACAGCTGAAAAACACCAATTTTTGCACACACTACCACATCCAAAGCCAAGTACGGATTCATATGTGGGTCAACAATCCACAATTTTTTTCATGCAAAAATGTATTGAATTGTATTTCTTGTGGCGTATAATGTCGGTATTAATTGGAAACTGGTGGTTTTTCAACTGTAAAACTCAAAAAACTTTAGCACAACCTTTATTTAGCGACACTAAAACATGCCTTTACTTGGTCAACAACTCAGTATGTCCAACACGATCGCTTGGGAAGGCGTTTAAATAGCACAGCATTACGGGTGTCATGAGGACGCATTTAAGGCTATTCGTGTGTCATTTGGATGCCTGTTCTTGTGCGTCATTTTTACACCACACAATAAAACTACTGTAATGTCCGCAGTTTGTTAGGTGTAGGAAAAACATTATTGTTGGGCTTAAAATAATTGCTTAAACTAAGTAAAAAAATATGGAAACAACATAACATAAGGACGGAAAACAATTCACAAATGTGGATGCGTTTACATTGTAGTATATTTACGTGGACGCGTTTATTTTGCAGTCAGTACAGACTACATGGCGTACAAATTACACGCCAAAAGCACGCTAGCTTAAAGCATGTTTTCCTGTTTCTGAGGTCTTTACCTGAACCTCCCAGTAGCGTCTTCCAGATGTGAAGCTTTGTTTCCCCAAAACGCAGACACAGGCATTAAACCGCTGAGGATTGTCTGGCAGTGGGGCATTACTCTTCTGGCTGCTGACGGTCACCTGTGGATCAACATAATCATTGTTACCATCTTAATCTTCATCATATTATTGACAGGTACTTTAGCTTAATTTTGAGCCCCTTTGCACCAGATTCTCCCCACCTTTTCAAATTTTCAGGTGAAAATATGTCGCATTACTTTTACTTTTATTACAGTAAAATACAGCAGATTTTTCAGTGGGAAATTAGACAATACTGTACCTTCTTTCTGTCTGGAGACAGGACCAGCCAGCCTGAAGCCGTCTCAGGATCCAGAGTGACACTGACTGCAGAAAATAAGAAGCAAAACAGTGAGTCAGGTAATAAAAAGCGGGAATAAATCAAGGTTAAACCACATTACTGAAATAAGCAATGGATGTGTGATTTTGAACATACCTGCATATTGATCCAACTTGTCAGCTTCTGCAAAAAGGGAGAAGAAAAAGGTTATTTTCATGCACTGATTTTCACAACAATCTTAAGTCATTTTCTGAAGTATATAACCATTTTCTGCCAAAAGATTACTGACCTTCTGCAGACAGTTTGTTCGCAAGATCCTGGCAGACGTTCACAAGCTTGGAGACGGCTCTCGACACCGTCCCCATGCAGTTATCTGAGTGGACTACGACCTCAGACCACTCTTTAGTCGATGGGAGTCGACTTCGAGACTTGAAACTCTAAAATTGGGAAGGACACACGGGTTTGTCATGAGTACAGATCTTGAAATTTAGCACAAAGTTATTAAAATGCAGTTCAGGTATCTAACCTTAAGGAGGTGAACAGGGTTCTGAGTGTGCTCCAGGTCTCGCAGCTCGCTGCCCTTCGTCTGCAGCTCCTGGATTTCCTGCTCCAGCTCCTCAAACAGCTCCACGGCTCTCCTCTCAGCTTCTTGCTGTCTCTCCTCCAACTCATCCACCAACTCGGTGTAGTGTCTCTTGATGGCGGTTATCAACATGCTGCAGACCTGAGCGCTGCTCTGTGTCTCCCTCTCTGTGATTTCCTGTCAAATGAAACAATAGAAACATATAAATTTACAGATGAAAACAGACAAACATGACCAGTTAGCCCTTTTTGAACATGTATCCAGACAACAACTTACTTTGCCTCGATTCACTGAATGTTTTATCTCCTCCATTTTTCTCAGTCTGGCATGGATCATCTGTTGAATGCTGGCCTTCGTCTCCCTCAAACAAGTCTGCAAAATGTCAAAAAATATTACATTTTGAAAATACAGAAACATATTTCTATATTTGTACAAGAGGAAAGCAGGTAGAAAGGACTAATTCTATATACAAATGAATTTTAGGCTGAGTTTAAAGGAAGATGATCAATAATTTAAACTTTTCCTCACCTTGACCCTCTTCCTCTCCTTCTCTATGGGTACGGTCTTGTGGTTTTTGTGGTCCGTCTCTGTGCATCTCACACAAACAGGCTTCTGGTCTGTCTTGCAGAACATCGTCAGCAGCTTGTTGTGTTTTCTGCAGAGGTGACTGGCGATGAAGGTGGCCGGATCCGTCAGCTGGTGTCTCTGCAGTGCGGGATCCCTCAGGTGTGGTGTGAGGTGAAGCTCACAATAAGACGCCTGGCACGCGTGGCACGACTTGACCGATGGTGACTTGTCTCCGTGGCAGATGTCACAGGGAACTTCATCAGCCTCAAAAAGTTGGTTTCGGGAATTTTTCCTGCTTCCCGATGGCGACACATCGTCCCCATCCTCCCCTTGAGACCTTTTGATTTGAATTAAATTCTGTTAAATCTCAATTTAATGAAAATATTTTGCTTTTTTTTATATGGTATTCAAGTAAAAAAGAGATAGTATTAAAAATTAACCTTTTATAGATTTCAATGATTTCAGCAAATCCTCGGTTGACCCTGAGTTGTGGACGCTTTCTGAATGTCTCTTTGCACAGCGGACACTCATACTTGCTCTTCGTATCCCAGAAGCCTTCGATGCAGTCCAGGCAAAAGTTGTGTCCACATGGGATGGAGGCGGGGTCGGTGTAGATGTCCAGACAGATGCAGCACCGGAACTGCTCCTCAAGCGGCACGGCAAGGGTCATGTTTGTGCCTGGAAGAAACACATTATATTACTCAAACATGCATATGAGAGTGAAATTATTGCACCCGTTATGTACAACTTTTGAAATTTTGACAAGTTTCTCAGCTTACAACATAATTCCCAGTCATGCTAATGCTTTTTGTTATTTCTTAATTATTTCTAATCATTAATGCCATTAATGTAATTAATTATACCTCAAATAGTAATATACATTTAAAATAAAGGTTTCTTTCTACTTTCAATTACAGCATGTTATTTATCAACATGTTTTAAATTAATAAATGATCTTAATTAAAGTCACTGGAGCAGCTGCTTTACACTGCTGCTTTACTTTACTCAGAGTATTATTCTGTAGTCTAATAACAGTATCCTCTTACCTGTTTTGGTTGTCATGTTGAGCGTCTCGATCGTCCTCATCAGACGCAGTGTATGGTGAAGTGTGCCACGTGCGGCTGTTTAAATACTCACAGACACTCCTTACTTTTGGAAGGATTCATCAACCTTGTCTGGTGACAGTTTAGCTCCTCCCTGCAGGATGTAGGTTTACTTATTACACAAACATTCTGGTGCGACCTGTTTCTTGGCTTCAACTGATTACTTTCATGTTGAACACAATTATACTCTGAGGTCATTGTGTTGATCTCAGTGCAGACCGAGCTGTTCTAGAACATTTGGTTCCCGTGCTATGACTGTATATAGGTCGTTATGTCCAGGCATGTGAGTAATTGAGCAGCAGCCAAGAACGTGATAATTGATTTTTAAGGAAAAATAAATGTGTGTGTAAAAATAAAATGTAGAACACCACCTGCGATAATATTAATATGTACGAAAATGTGCCAGGTGCAATTCCTGAAGAATACCAGTTCCCAACTGTGCAACGTAAGACCTTCGACCTCTAGGTAAAAAAGAGCCTATATCACAAGTCAGGCTGTTTACATACACCGTTCGTAGATATAAATATATATATATATATATATATATATATATATATATATATCCTTATATGTATCCTTATATATCCCGCAAAATCAATGTGTATGGAATCCATGTAATCGTGAACCAGGAAGTATAAAGAACAACAAACTCCGGAGGTTGGGGTGGATGGATGGGTCAAAAACACTAGACTTTCGCCAAGGAGACAGGTGTTTGTACCCCGTTTGAAAAATGTAGAAGAAGCTCTTCTTCAGACGTGTTGTCACGCTTCTTAAGTCTGAAGAAGAGCTTGGGCTCGAAACGTCACTAAGTAAGATGTGCCGATAAATTGCATTCTAAGGGAGCTACTGTATGTGGACCTTCTGCATGAGATTTCACAGACTCGAGGAAAACAAGCAGTCAGAGCTGACCTGAGATCTGCTGTCCATCTGCTGTCTATGAGAGCCGGCTGTCAATCACTCGCGAACTCCCACCAAACGGTCAAACTAAGCCGCGCTGATCAAATATGAATAAATATTATGTTACGTTAATGCCTATTTCTCACCTCAAATGTTTTCAGAAACATCTTACACCAGAACCACCAAAATATTGGCCAATGAAGTGTTCCAGCTTCCATGTTATCATGTGCGAGTCTCATTCATCGTGCCGGAAGTAATTTCACCATATTCTTAAATTACATACTGAACTTTGATGCAGCTCAGCATTATGTGTCAAGTTGTTCTAGTCATAAATTTGTAATTAACATACATTAGTTCATTAAAATAAATTGTAAAAGTGTATAAGGGCTTAGAACATTATGATGGAAGTATATGATGGCCATGCCCATGCTCTATTATGTCTCATAATCTGTTGCAGCAATTTTTGGGTTGATACCATTTGTTACATAGACTTGGTGCTAAATTTAACAATTCTTTATCACTCGAGAAAATGATGAAAGGTCCCTCCAAAATACCACATTAAAACACAAAGACTTTGAGTAACACCATAGAAAAATTTGCTATAATTTGGTATCAAACTTTTGACATTTGGATAATTCTGCAAGAATTGCATTTTTCGGCGACTGGATAGCGAGCACTTCTGTTCTGGACACTGCTCAGAACCCACTTGTCAATATACCTAGGAAAGCCATACGTCCTCTGAATGCCCTAGGTCTATAGTTTGTGGTTGTAAAGTTTCATGAAGTTGTGATTATCCTTGAGGTCAAAACAGGTCTCTTTTTTTTTAACATTGTTAAAGAACACAACCTGTAACCCTACAATGTTAAAAGTACTTGTAATGTGAAATGTGTTCTTCTCTCACAGTTTCCTGGTAAGCTCAAAGAAAAGCTCCACCAGAATCTGAGATCACTGAAGTGTTCCAGCTGTCATATCAAATAAAAAATTTGACTTGATGAAAACTTAAGCGATCACCAAAGTTTCAAAAATGTATTCTACGGGGATATGAATTTCTGTGACAAAATGTCATGGCAATCCATCAATAGTTGTTGAGATGTTTCACCCAAAAACACAGATTTTAATTTTTAAGTCAGTTAACTAATCTAATTATTTATTTATTTTTAAACATTGTTAAAGAACACAACCTGAAACCCTACAATGTTAAATGTACCTGTGATGTGAAATGTTTTCTTCTCTCACAGTTTCCTGGCAAGCTCAAAGAAAAGCTCTACCTAAATCTATGATTACTTAAGTGTTCCAGCTTTCATGTCATCATATCCTGAGTGTAATTCATCGTGCCAGAAGTAATTACATCATATTCCTAGTTTAGATACTGAGCTTTATCGTTGCAACACTATCCAGTAATATTCCATTAATCCTTGGCTTAATGTCTATAAACATATCTGCATATGAATGCAGAATCTGTAAGCAATGGGCCAAGATTTTGGTATCGGAAGCGTTTTGGTTTCCGTTTGTAGTCCTATAGTACTGACCAATCACATTATAGCGGGCTTTGGTTGCATGCTGGGAAACAGTCCATATGGAGAGCAAAAGAGGCAGAATGCATTGGCCGTAACCCCCAGAATATTGGCCATTGCCCCTAGAGATAAAATCAATGTCTGACCAATTGTTTTGAGATTGTCTGTGGCTTAACCACTGATAATTCCTGAAACCTGTGTAGGGGACGCAGATAGGAGCTGGTCTAGTTATTAGAAAATATTAAAGATAATTATCTATATCAGTAAAATTAATATTACTGAATTATCAATATATTTTAATAATAACAGGGCACCAAATTATATTGGTACATAAGCTCAAAAGACATTAAAATGGCTTATCAAAAGTAATTAATAATTATCAAAATAATTATTAATTATATTGAATAATATGATTTAATTAACATTAAATCATCCTCGGGGCACCACTTTTTGAAACAAAGAGAAAATGATAGCAAATTAATGTAGTCTCATAAATAAGTCTCATTAAATATACTCAACTATCAATTTGAAACTTTGATTAATAATAAATTAATAACTATAACCAAAATCACTATATCAATAGATAGTAAAGGTTGAAGGATTTTGGAGTTCTTGACACAGCAGCGGTTGGCATTATTCACTCTTACAATAGAGTACAATATTAAACAGACCAGCATGTAAAATCCACAAACATTTATTTACAAGATAATTGAGGTTTAAAACACAATATTAATCTAACTAAATAAATAAACTAAACAAACCAAACACAGTGTGTGAGCGTGTGTGTGTGTGTGTGTGTGTGTGTGTGTGTGTGTGAGAGAGAGGGAGAGAGAGAGAGACAAAGACAAGATGGCTACTTGTCTTTGATGTCTGCATGGCCTACAAACAATATGGCGAGCACTGTAAAACTACAAAGATGGCTGGATCAAAGATGGCCGCCAGGGTGTCGCCACATGGCCTCTTTGTTCTTCGGAGCACATGTGCTCAGGGAGAACAAAGGGGGTGTTGATGTGGGGGTTAAGATTCTCTGAATGTGTATGTTTGAATGTGTGTTTAAAACCAATTCACAGTTTATGTAAGTGATCTTAATGTGTGTCAGATAATGCAGTGGGTTAGAAAAGATGGTTAGTTTGCATGCAAGACCTTGTCTATGTGAAACATAAACTAAACACATCAGATGTGGCGAAGCCAGCTAACCAATGTTGGGATTTGGTAGGAATATATTTGGTTATTAACAAATATTAATTACTAAGATTAATAAAATTAAAGAAATTATTAATATTAATAACAACTATCAATAACGGGGCACCACCCTGGAATCAGGGAACAATAACCAAACGTTGATACAGTCTCAAAGGGGCTGTTCACTCAAAATACCAGTATTTACTCACTACTTTATATTTACGAGGTGAACAGTAAAGGATGAATCCGAGCACTGACTCTCACAACCAACTATTATTACAATACCTATGCATAAACAATCACAGACAACTGTTCTTTAAATGTAAAAACAAGTTTATTTAAAATTAGCAATATCAATTTATAATTACCCAAACATCAACACCATTACTCAGTAACTAATAATGTATAAGTAAAGACAATTAATAACCAATAATACCTATAATAAACAAACAACTATCCTACACAAACAGCTCTAATTACTACACTACAATCAAGCAAGCATAAGGCATGTGTGTGTGTGTGTGTGTGTGTGTGTGTGTGTAGACAGAAAAAGGGGAGGAGCACGAGGTGGACGTAGTCACGTACGTGGTTACGTCACGTGAGGGATGGCTCTAATGGCGGACGAGGCCGCGTAAGTTAAAATAACATGCAATGGAGACTGTGGTCCCCACGTTGTCCGTAAACGGGTATATGTGTGTGTGTGTGTGTGTGTGTGGGTTAGCGAAAGAGGGAGAAAAGAAAGGCGCACTCAGAGCGCAGAAAAGAGGAGATCCTAATTACCGGTCTTTCCGGTGATGGTAGAAACTAACATAAAGAAAGCCCACGGCGTGGGGCACACAAGTAACAGCAGTGAACAAGCAACAGAGGAATTCTAGCGGCAGGGAGAAAGACGTAGTCGCTGTATATTTACCACTCAGAAACCCGGCAGGCGAACTCACGTCCGTCGGCCGTGTACTGGTCTTTTAACCGGTAAAATACAGTTACAGGTCTCTCCCGTGGTGGCCGTAGTAAACACAATGAAAAGCCCAAAGCTTGGAGCGCACAGCCAGCAATAAAACAACAACAAAGCAGCACACGGGCGGACTCAGCGGTCCGTAAACTCAAAACAATAAAGTAATAAAACTTTAATGTAACACACACTATTACTAGTCTCTGCCCAGACACAAGCCTCTTACTTGGTACGCTTTTCGAAGCGTTTAAGATGTGTTTGTCCGTTGATGGTCCGGCGGGTTCAGCTCGGGACAACGGGCCGTTATCACGCTCGTCAGCGGTGAAAGGCGGGGCTGATTCTCCGTGCGGCAGCGGAGGGAAAACAGCCAGAGTCGACTTGGAGGAAAGGAGTGGGCGTCTTTCCTTCTTGAAGAACGGGGGTCCGGTTCTTCCTTCTGCAGGTTGGGAGATCACTGGTGGTGTGATCTCGGGTCCGAAAATGTTCCGTGAACAAAGAGAACAGTAGCTTAACTCGTCCAGCGAGGTCGGGAACTGCGCCAAGGCTTAAAGGGGAAGTTGCAACGTGAAGTCACCTCCTGTAGCAAACTGAGTTGCAGTGGAAAGAGAGCGCTTCGTAGGTGCGCTGTGCTTATATCTCCTCAGTGACGCTGCAGGCGTGTCACCGGATCTCCCCTAATTTCCTGTGAGCCTCATCCAATGAGCGACCAGGATTTAGATTCAAGATGGCGGTTAAGCTTTGTTACTTTGTTTAGGCTTTTGACCTTACATGTAGGCCTGTTTGTTCAGGCTTTTGACCTTACATGTAGGCCTGTTTTCAGGCTTTTGACCTTACAGGCCGCTCTTTGTCCCAAAGTCCTGGTGAGGACCCAACATTCCCCCTTTGGTCTGAAGAGTGGGATGCTGGTCACAGTCTTTAGAGCAAGTAGAGGGCCGAACAGTCCGTGTGGGTGAGGGTAACCTGAGGGTTACAAAGTCCATAATCCTGAGTTGGAAAAAGTTATAACAGTCCATACAGTTCAGAGTTAAGTTTTACAGAGGCTCTAGTGTCTGGGCAGACATTTGAGGCAGCATCTGGGCAGATGACTTAACTATATCGTTATCTTATTACACATTTACACAACCATTCAACCTTGGATAAACCGTGTGCTAACCCTACTACAATCTTTGCTGCTCAGAGAGGGAGAAAAGAAAGGAAAGAGACAGAAAAGATAGTGAAAGGTTAGTCAGCTTACTCCTGGAAACGGTTGGAGTCAGCCAGAGGTATGGTTGCGTGCTGGTGTGTAAAACGTGATGTGACAAACAAAAGGGAATCTAGTTTGGCCTGTAGTTTCTGGATGTACTTATACATCAGGTATGCAACAATGGCCGTGATGATCCAACCACTAAGCAAAAGCACAAGGGCAATCAAACTTACAGGATGATCTTGATAGGATGGTAACCCGCTTACATGGCTAGAAAATATGGTGGTAAGTCCAGTTGGTTTTAGACTGAACTTAACCAATTTAGTCCCTTCCGCCAGAAGCTGTCGTTGAAGGGTGTCGCCTATCGTGAGGTTGTGCCCTCTAAATGCGTCCATGATCTCAATCTCCGCGTCATGCCTGTCGGGGTTGAGGTGATGGAGGACAATGTCATCAATGTGTATTGTAGCACCTTGGGGAACAGTCAGAAACATTGTCTGGTTAGGTAGCGTTAGTTTAGTGGATGTATCATGTCGGTCGTGACCCATTAAGGCTTCGGTGGCCGGTGTACTAACGAGCCATCGATTGCCAGCCCGTTCTACCCTTGTTTCTGTTGTCTCATCCCTAATGGACATACTACCCTGGCACTTTTGTTCAGGAGAGTCATCTCTCAGGCCGCAGAGGTAGTTTGTCACGTCTCTCACAAAGGGGTTGCTTGGACACACCCAGTGTATGTCCTTTGTTTTAGTGCACATGTTCAGGTTGGGAATGAGGTAGAGTGAAGTGTCATCATCATGGTAGGCAATGGTTGGTGGTGTCTTAAGGTGTACATGTGTGTTGCCTTTCCAAAAACCAACATTTAATACTGACTTCAGTCGATATATATTCTGCCTTTCGATGATGGGTAGATTAAGGATGAATCCTATCTCTAATTTCTTAGGATCTACTGAAATTGGAATTGCACTGCCAAGACTATATGCCAGGTGTACCTGAGAAGGCTGCACAACAGTGGTAGTAGCAGAGGTAAGTATTTGCTCAACCAGGTCCAGAGATACCAGGTAAGCTGGGATCTGTCCACCACTCAGGCTGTTGACCGAGGAGCTTACTTCTCTAATGAGGTCCTGCATTAAATCTCTAACTACTCGCACATACGTTATGTCATCTTTGACTACCTCTGACAAAGTCTCTAGAGCATGCAAGGTGTTATTAAGGAGAGTTGAATGTAAGTTCACAGCAACTATGGTACCCTGCAAAGTTTTACCCATGTCCTGTATCTGTTCTTGTTGGAGGAGAAGTCTTTGTTGGATTTCTGGCATTTCTTTGTCAACTTCACCCATATGATTTTGAAGCGCCCTAAGACTGACCGAGTTGGCTGTTGAAAGTCCAATGGAGAATAGGGACCCAATGGCTGACGCCGCAGCGAGCAGTGCACCAAGGAATCGCTTTGGTCGTTTCTTGCCACTGAGGTCCTCCTCAGTGATCAGAAACTTCTGTAACTGCTCAAGGATGTGGACAGTTGTCTGCTTAGCACGTTCAACTGTATCTTGAATTTGGGTTCCGCTTAGTCGCCCTTCGGTCATGCGTGGGGGTAAGCGGATGTGATGGCGATACAAATTCCAGGGATCAAGGCGTACATAGATTCTCTAGGTGTAGAGGCCACACCGGGTGATTAGGAGGCCGGGAGTCTCCTGTAAGACCGTGCCGGTCGGTGGGCCAGGTTCAACCACTTCAATTGACAGGGTGAGTCGTAAACTGAGAAGAATGCCAAGGACCCAAGGAATCTTCATCCTAGAACACAAACGGAATGTAATTACTATGGGAAAAAGGGGGGGGGGTAGGATTTAGAAGTTAGTTCATGCCGACGGGGTGAGTTGGGCATGCAACTATTTCTATGGTGTTACTGTGGTGCATCTACTTCTTCTGGGAGTGGGGGCTGCTCCCCCCTTTCGGGTGTGGAGGCTGCCCTTTCTCCTGGAAGTGAAAACGGCTTGTAGGGTTTAATCTGATTTGCGTGGACCCATTTGTACACTGGTGACTGTCTGGGTTTTGTGACCCTGATCCGGTAAGCTACTGGTGAGAGCTTTCCCACAATTTCGAATGGGCCGGACCAGCTTGGTAGAAACTTCTTGGAGATTCCTACCGGTTTAGCAAACCTGAAATAGAAGACCTTGTCGCCTACTTGGTACTCGCGATAAGACGCTTTCCTGTCGTAGTAGGCCTTGGATCCCTTAACGCTAGCCTCCAAGTTTTCCTGAGCCCATGCGAACGTGGCCCGGAGGTGGTCACGCAAGTCCGTCACGTATTGGTTTGCCGTATAGGCTGTAGCAACACTGACGTCCTCGGGGCGGTACAGGAGGTGTAGCGGAAGGGTCATCTCTCTCCCAGTCATCATCTCAAAGGGTGTGACTCCTGTTGAGCGGTGCGGGGTGGATCTTATAGCCATCAGCACCAACGGAAGTTTCACATCCCAATCTTTGCCGCTGCTACTGACATACTTTTTGAGCATGTTGACAATAGTGCGATTGGCACGTTCTACTTGGCCGGATGACTGGGGATGATGCGGGATGTGGAATCTTACATCCACTCCCAAGATGTCGTACAGGGTGGTCATGACCCTGGACGTGAAGTGGGTGCCTCGATCCGAATCAACGGAGAGGGGTAGCCCCCAGCGGCTGAACACATGGTTCAACAGCAGAACTGCGGTTGTCAGAGCTGTGTCGTTGGGCGCTGGAAGGCATTCAACCCACTTCGTAAAAGCACATGTGACGGTAAGAAGGTATTTGTTACCACGTGATGACTTAGGAACCGGTCCGATCCAGTCGACTTGGAGGTGTGACCAAGGGAATGTGATCCCCCTTCCCTGGAGTGGGGCTCGGCCCAGTGGCTTGGATGGCTGGAACTGACAACAAACCAGACACCCCTGGACATAAGACTTTGTGTCGCGTGTCATTGATGGCCAATAAGCAACCTGCTGAAGGGTTTTTAGGGTGGCTCTGTAGCCGCGATGGCCCCCGACAGGTGAGTCGTGGGCGTGAGCTAGCATCACCCCCCTGTGGTCGGTTGGGACGACCCAACGCATTGGTCCGTGGCCATTGGGTGCGTAGACCAACAAGCTCTTTTCAAGCTTCAAGTGCACCTGATTAGTATGGAGAGCTTTTAGCTCTTCTGACTCAACTGACTGTGGTTGCGGAGTCCCCTGCGACGGAGGGTTCAACATCAGTTGACGGATGGCTTGTATAGCCGGATCCTGTTCCTGCATGGTAACCAAGTCTGTATCATCGGGTTTTCGACCCAGATGTAAAATCTGTGTGCAGGTTTCAGGGTTGTCTTGTTTCTCTCTTGCCTGCCGACGGGTAATAGCATTTACCGCGCAAGTTTTGGAAATCGGAAGCCAATCCTTCTGGAACTCCCAGGGCGTGCCCTGTTCTGCACCTAACTTAGCTAGGCGGTCGGCTTCATCGTTACCATCTTTGTCGAGACCGGAGACTTGAGAATGACCCTTGACTTTCTTCCAGTACACTGTCATTCCTTTATCCGTCACAAGTAGGTCACAAGCCAGGAAGAGTTCAGTATGTTTGACTTCTTTGTTCCTGGCGTTTTTCATACCATTTTCTTTCCACATGGGGAAGTGAGAAACAAAACTGTGGCGAGCGTAGTTGGAGTCGGAGCAAATCACCAGCTGCACTTTAGCCAGCTTGGCGGCTTGTTGAAGCGTGATGAGTATGGCAGCGATCTCCGCGTACTGACTCGTCTTTGGACCCAGCTGGTAGTGGTTTGGTTCGTCAACATAGTGGTTAACCCACAAGATCCCTACTCCAGCCCGGATTTGGCTTTCGTGGTGAAACGAACAACCATCTACATATACCATTGGGAGACCTTTGCACACATTTTCATCATAATAATGATGATTGGAAGGAAGCGATGGAGTGGTGACAAGTAGAGAGTGGGAATTTAGTTGCTCTTCACACTCACAGTGCTGACACTCGGCCAAGCCTTGGCCTAAGGCCATCTTATGGTTCTGGGCATACTTAACCTCAATGTCATAGCCTTGTAATGCCATCATCCAGGAGGCTATACGGCTATTGGAAACTCGCCCTTCCCTCAGCCGCTGGCTGTTCAGGAAGGTGACGGGTTGATGACACGTCTCAATGATCACCTTCTGGCCCCCAATGTAGCTACGGAAGTGTTCCACAGCCCAGACAGTGGCAAGAAGGGCTTTCTCACAGTCTGAGAATTTAATCTCAACACTGCTCAAAGGTCGGCTTGCATAGGCAACAACCCGCTTGTCCATGTCGTACTTCTGTGCCAGGGCGGCACTGAGACAGTGGGAGGAGAAGCTTGCTTCAAGGTGAAATTCTTTGTCTTTGTCTGGGTAAGCCAGACATGGTGCAGAACAGAGTTTTTCTTTCATTTGGCGGAAAGACTGTCTTTGGGGTTCTCCCCACTCAAAGGACGTGTCTTTACGAAGGAGCTCTGTGAGGGGTCTGGCTATCTCCGCGTAGTCCTCCATAAACTGTCGGGAGTAGTTACAGACACCTAGGAAGCTCCTGAGTTCTGACACACCTGTGGGAGCCTTGATGTCTTGGATGGCTCGAATTCTCCCCGCTTGGGGTTCGATACCTTGGGCTCCCACCGTCAGGCCCACATACGCAACTTTGGTGCGACACCACTGGCCCTTAGCGATTGCCAACTTTGCTCCAGCGGTGGCGAGTTGTTTGAGCACGTGGCGGATCTCAATCAGGTGTGCCTCAAAGTTTTGACTCCTCATGAGGATGTCATCCACATAGATGAGGTTTCCGCGTGCAGCGGCATCGCTCATTGCTTTGTGGAGGAAAATGTTGAACTCAGATGGGGAGTTCGAGTACCCAAACGGACAGCGGTTCCAGGTGTACTGACGGTTGCCGAAAGAGAAAGCCAGCTTGTACTGGTCAGCTGGGTCAACTCTCATGGTCCAGAAACCGTTTGCCACATCCACAGTTGAGAAGAAACAGGCCTCTTTCACCTTGGCCAACTCTTGGTCCAAGTAGATCATAGGCCAGCGGGAAAGTGGAACCTGCTTATTCAACGGGCGGTAGTCTATTGTCAAGCGCCATTTGCCGGTCGGTTTTAACACCGGCCAGATTGGCGAGTTGTATGTAGAGTTGCATTCCCTGATTATTTGCTTCTGCAGCAACTTGTCGAGGATCTCTTGGATCAACTCGTAGGCATCCAACGGGATTCTGTACTGGCGTACGAAGGTTGGTGGAGCTGTGGGATCAGTGGGAATGCGAACTGTGTGTATATCAGTGACTCCACAGTAATGAGAGTCCCTTGAGAAGACTGCCTGGTAATCACGGAATAAATTCCGGAGTGCGTCCCTCTGGTCTTCCGTTGTCAGAGCATCTGCTTTCGCGAGCTGCTGCTCAATTTCAGACTCGGGGTATGGTTCCTCTGGTGGGGAACAAACTCCATCGCAACCTGAGGTCGCGAGAGCATACACGACCATGTCACCTTCAGTGCCAAGAGAGGTGCCGCAGATTGCTTCGTTCTGTAGCATTTCGTGACGAGCAACAGTGATCATTCTGGTCGGAAAGGTGAAAAGGACGTTTCCCAAGTTGTCGTCTCGGACTAAGGATGGGGGCAGCTCTCCTATGACTGGCAACATCAGTTCAAAGTCATGAAATGAGCTGTCGACCAGCATCCCCAGTGGTTGTCGCGTCGTCACCTCAATCGGGACGTGCGTCAAGTTCTGAACCAGTAGGTATGTTGAGCGATTGTTCAGCTCCAGCAGAGGTATGCCACAGACTGTCAAGTTAAGTTCGTGGAAGAGGGGCAGAGGCTGGAAGAATGCTTGTGAGCCCAGCATCTTCTGTCCCTTAAGGATTGCAAGGCGGATGGGAACACCTGCTGTCCACGCTGGGATGGTCATAACCACCTCGCAAGCAACCTGACATGCCTGTGGAATAGTCTGACCTGACAACATCTGTTCTGGTTCAGTGGTCAGGGACTGCTTTTCGCCGTTAGCTTGGGACCACAGAACCTGGTTGACTGTGTCCAGCTGGGCGCCAAACCTGACAAGAAGGTCCGCCCCCATGAAGAACGGGGGTTGGAGTTGAGGAACCACGCTCACAAAGTGCATGACCTGTCTCTTCCCAACCTGTATGGAGAGGGCACATATTCCAACGGCCTTAAGAGGAGTCTGTGGTGATTCCGCAGAAAGAAGGCGGTGGCTTCGCCTTACAAAGGCTGGGGAGGGGTCTTGTTGACACAGGTCATGGTACAGGTCCTGACTGACAGCGGACCTCTCGGACCAGAGTGCTAGGAGCACGTCTGAGGTCACAATGCCATTGAGATATACACCTCCAACCACACGGGGGCTGTATAGTGCTGAATTGGTGTTCTTCAGCGAGCAAAGAAAAGAGCTGTGGTCATCAAACGGGTTTAGACTGTCAACCCGCGGCGGTTGTTGGCTCGTAGGTGACATGGGAGGATCAGAACAAAGATTAGGTTCTGGAAGTGGCATGAGCATCGGTAGGGGTCCTCTGGACTCCTGAATGACGGCGACCTGTCCGTCTGGGTTTGGCCAGCTGACTACCGGACCAAGTGGGTTTGGGACGTCAACCTGAGCCCAAATGTGTCCGCGGTGGCAGTCAATGAGAGGGGCCAGTCGATCCAAGAGGTCCTGACCGATGAGCAAGGGTTCTGTGTCGAGGGTGCAGATGTAAATGGGATGCACGAGAGTCATCTCCTTAAAAGTGATGTCCACCCAAGCGCGTTTTGTGATGGGTGACTTGTCTTGTGTATAACTGGTAATGCTTATGTTGCAGGTCTCAATTTGCAACGGCTTACCAAGGAAGAGCATTGCTCTAGCAACTTCTGCAAAAGTGTTGGAACACATCAAGCTTATCTCAGAACCGGAATCAAGCAGGGCAAGGGTGCTGATACAGCCCCCTATGACCACTGAGGTGTATATGCGTCTAGCATTATCCTTGCGGACAAGGTCACCCAAGAAGGTCAAGAATAGAGGTTGCGGCATGTCTGGTGTGGTTGTCCCAGGGAGTGAAGTGGGCTCCTTTATATCCCTTCCCCAGCTCACGAAGTAAACTTTGGCTGTAGAAGGGACTGGGACTCGGTCTAGTCATACTGCTGGGGGGGTGTTATCGGGCTTCTTCGGAGGGGCCGGCAGCGCTGGTGTTTGGCTGACCGTTCCAAGCTGTTTTACCGCCTCCGTCAAGCACCTTCGTATTAGGTTTTCCATATCCTGAAAACCCTCCCCTCTGGGGGGGTCTGGGCCCTTACCGCCATACTTACCTCCATACTTACCTCCCTGCTTGGGGTCTCTGTCAAAGTGAACCCTTCTCGGTGGGAAATTACCTTGTTGCCTTGGCCTGGGCTGATTCTGAAAGTGGCCTTGGCCACCACCCCCTCGGTTCTGTTGATTACCCTGCGGGCGAGGTGGCCGGCGCCCCTGGGGAATTACCCTGGCATCCGCTCTAGCACGAGGCATTTCGTTGCCTTCGAGTACCAGGTTGGTGCTCTCAGAGGTCTGAATCCCCAGGACTCTGGCGTGGTCGTCACTCCTCCTAGCAGGGCGTGTCTGTGTCTCCCATGCCATCTGTGCATACTTCCTTATCTCCTGCATGGTGAGGTGGTTCGACCTGCTGTACATTGTGACGTCGTAACGCACACTTTCGTGGAGGTTGTGCAGGAACAAGGACTTAAAGGTGTGTTCCTCCTCCAAGCCTGGGGCGTTGTGTCCCTGAAAGTACGCGGCTCTCAAGCGTCTATAATAATCTCTCGGAGACTCTTGCTTTTTGTGCATTACAGCAAAAGCGCCGAGAGTGGCAGAAGCTTGGTCGGTATATGGTGAGTACTCCTCCCGCAATGCTTTACAGAGTGATGGATAGCGGTCTCTGATGTCTGGTGCCAGGGTTTCCATGAAAACATGGACGCTTCTGGCTGTGGTTTTCCAGACCAGCTTAAGCTTCTCACGTGACGAGGCGTGAGGTAAGTCAAGAAGACAGCGCTCGATCTCCCTAAGGTAGTCGTCAATGTTTGACTCTCGACTACTGGGATCAAAGCGCTCAATGTCCTTTGCCAGGGACTCAAGCTGACGGGTACGCAGACCTTGATCTCGGGGCGGGTAAGGGCTGTCCGAGTCATCTGAAAACCCGTATTCGCTTGGGTCGCCAAAGCGATGAGGACGACTGCTCCCCCTTCGTGCAGGGGAAGGAGTTCGGTCAGGGTTAAATCGCGAGGGCTTAAAACCCCCTAAGTCTCGTGATAAACTTACCCCTTTCCGGGATGGAGATGGAGACCGGTCGAACCGCAAGGTACCACGGCTCTGGGTGGATTGGGGCATACTCCTGGAGGGCAGTGAACCTGTGTCCACTAGGCGGGTCGCTGCTGGTGCACGGGTACTGTCAAGAGTAAGGAAGTTGGAGGAGACACGGTCAGAATGCGTTATGGTTTGACCGGATGAGTCAGAAGCAGAAACTTTCTCAGGGTCAGAGTCAAGTGATTCTCTGGCAAACAGTTCGGCAGCGGTACTTACCTGACCGTCCTGAGCCCTACTGGGTCTGGACCCTGCTTCCTGTCTAGAGGCCTGAAGCTGCGCATACACAGCGTCAGTCTCCTTAAGCAGCTGAGCACGCTCATCCCGTGACCGGGAGACCTCAAACTCGTAGCCCCGGACCTCCCTTCGCAGGTCAAGGTTTTCCTGCGCTGCAGCTTGGCGGCTGTCCTCCAGCTCGGCGAGCTGCGCTTGATGCTCGGCAGCTTGTAGCTGCGCTTTACGGTCATACAAGAGGGCTATTTGACCGAGCACCTCCGGGACAGTACGCTGTGGCTTCCCGGTTGGATGGTTGATAAAGTCAACCAACTCTGCTAGCTTCCTGTCTATTGCGCTAGCACTGTAATTATTCAGAGACTCTTTCTCTGTTATGGAGAGCTTGAGGAGGCCAGCGACCGCATCCTGCAGGGCTGGGTCGCTGGGCCCCTGGGGAGCATCGGCTCCTTTCTCACGGGAATCTTCACTGCTCATTTTACTCAACTAGTAAAAGGCAAACCCTGAAATCGTACAATTTACAATTAAAAGAAAACTGATTGCTATACTGCTATCAATGCACAGGTGAGAAGCTTCGACCTGTGGCTTACAAAAATGTGCTGGATTGTTAAAAGCAAAAAGGCTAAGGTGTTACTCTTCACGTATTAGGGTGTTAGTGAGTTAACTCTAGCACCTCTAATAAGTAACCGCTATGTTAGTGTGTTAGGGATCTCAAAAACTAAATAGCAAACAAAATTGCTATTTACAACAACCAGGACAAACTAACCACTACTACACACTGAAACAATCCACAGTCCACAACTGGCTATATGCTTGGCAAATCCTGTGCAAATCAATTCTCAAAAATAAAAATTTCTGAAAAATTAAAAATCAAAATTTGACAATTCTGGATTAATGTGCATAAATATTGTAATAATATTGATATAAGAAAGCCTCACACCGGGCACCAAATGTTGGGATTTGGTAGGAATATATTTGGTTATTAACAAATATTAATTACTAAGATTAATAAAATTAAAGAAATTATTAATATTAATAACAACTATCAATAACGGGGCACCACCCTGGAATCAGGGAACAATAACCAAACGTTGATACAGTCTCAAAGGGGCTGTTCACTCAAAATACCAGTATTTACTCACTACTTTATATTTACGAGGTGAACAGTAAAGGATGAATCCGAGCACTGACTCTCACAACCAACTATTATTACAATACATATGCATAAACAATCACAGACAACTGTTCTTTAAATGTAAAAACAAGTTTATTTAAAATTAGCAATATCAATTTATAATTACCCAAACATCAACACCATTACTCAGTAACTAATAATGTATAAGTAAAGACAATTAATAACCAATAATACCTATAATAAACAAACAACTATCCTACACAAACAGCTCTAATTACTACACTACAATCAAGCAAGCAAAAGGCATGTGTGTGTGTGTGTGTGTGTGTGTGTGTGTGTAGACAGAAAAAGGGGAGGAGCACGAGGTGGACGTAGTCACGTACGTGGTTACGTCACGTGAGGGATGGCTCTAATGGCGGACGAGGCCGCGTAAGTTAAAATAACATGCAATGGAGACTGTGGTCCCCACGTTGTCCGTAAACGGGTATGTGTGTGTCTGTGTGTGTGTGTGTGGGTTAGCGAAAGAGGGAGAAAAGAAAGGCGCACTCAGAGCGCAGAAAAGAGGAGATCCTAATTACCGGTCTTTCCGGTGATGGTAGAAACTAACATAAAGAAAGCCCACGGCGTGGGGCACACAAGTAACAGCAGTGAACAAGCAACAGAGGAATTCTAGCGGCAGGGAGAAAGACGTAGTCGCTGTATATTTACCACTCAGAAACCCGGCAGGCGAACTCACGTCCGTCGGCCGTGTACTGGTCTTTTAACCGGTAAAATACAGTTACAGGTCTCTCCCGTGGTGGCCGTAGTAAACACAATGAAAAGCCCAAAGCTTGGAGCGCACAGCCAGCAATAAAACAACAACAAAGCAGCACACGGGCGGACTCAGCGGTCCGTAAACTCAAAACAATAAAGTAATAAAACTTTAATGTAACACACACTATTACTAGTCTCTGCCCAGACACAAGCCTCTTACTTGGTACGCTTTTCGAAGCGTTTAAGATGTGTTTGTCCGTTGATGGTCCGGCGGGTTCAGCTCGGGACAACGGGCCGTTATCACGCTCGTCAGCGGTGAAAGGCGGGGCTGATTCTCCTGGGGGGGTCACG
>CAKAOJ020000869.1:0-18623 GCA_916701645.2 Sebastolobus alascanus | reverse complement strand
ATAGTATGTCGATAAATTTGATTCAAAAAACGTCAGAGTATAGTATGTCGAAAAATTTGATAAAAAACGTCATAGTATAGTATGTCGAAAAATTTGATGAAAAAACGTCATAGTATAGCATGTCGAAAAATTTGATGAAAAAACGTCATAGTATAGTATGTCGAAAAATTTGAATAAAAAACCGTCATAGTATAGTATGTCGAAAAATTTGATTAAAAAATGTCATAGTATAGTATGTCGAAAAATTTGATTAAAAAAAACCTCATAGTACAGTATGTCGAAAAAAAATTGATAAAAAACGTCATAGTATAGTATATCGAAAAATTTCATGAAAAAACGTCATAGCTGTATGTCGAAAAATTTCATGAAAAAATGTCATAGTATAGTATGTCGAAAAATTCAATGAAAAAATGTCATAGTATAGAATGTCGAAAATTTTCATGAAAAAATCATACTATAGCATGTCGAAAATTTTCGTGAACAAATGTCGAAAATATTCGTAAAAAAAATGTCATAGTATAGAATGTAGAAAATTTTCATCAAAAAAGGCATAGTATAGTCTGTTGATTAATTTGGTGGAAAAAAATCTCAGTTTAAAATTTCGAAAATTTTCATGAAAAAAGTCATACTATAGCATGTCGAAAATATTCGTAAAAAAATGTCATAGTATAGAATGTCAAAAATGTTCATGAAAAAAGGTATAGTATAGTCTGTCGATTAATTTGGTGGGAAAAAAAACTCAGTTTAAAATTTCGAAAATTTTCATGAAAAAAGTCATACTATAGCATGTCGAAAATTTTTGTGAACAAATGTTGAAAATATTCGTAAAAAAATGTCATAGTATAGAATATCGAAAATGTTCATGAAAAAAGGCATAGTATAGTCTGTCGATTAATTTAGTGGAAAAAAAATTCAGTTTAAAATTTCGAAAATTTTCATGAAAAAAGGCACAGTATAGTCTGTCGATTAATTTGGTAGAAAAAAAAGTCATACTATAGCATGTCGAAAATTTTCATGAAAAAAGTCATACTATAGCATGTCGAAAATTTTCGTGAACAAATGTCGAAAATATTCGTAAAAAAATGTCATAGTATAGAATGTCGAAAATGTTAATGAAAAAAGGCATAGTATAGTCTGTCGATTAATTTCGTGGAAAAAAAACTCAGTTTAAAATTTCGAAAATTTTCATGAAAAAAGTCATACTATAGCATGTCGAAAATATTCGTAAAAAAATATCATAGTAGAAAATGTCGAAAATTTTCATGAAAAAAGTCATACTATAGCATGTCGAAAATTTTCGTAAAAAAATGTCAGTATAGAATGTCGAAAATTTTCATGAAAAAAGGCATAGTATAGAATGTCGATTAATTTGGTGGAAAAAAAACTCAGTTTAAAATTTCGAAAATTTTCATGAAAAAATTCGTAAAAAAATGTCATAGTATAGAATGGCGAAAATTTTCATTAAAAAAGGCATAGTATAGTCTCTCGATTAATTTGGTGGAAAAAAAACTCAGTTTAAAATTTCGCAAATTTTCATGAAAAAAGTTATACTATAGCATGTCGAACATTTTCGTGAAAAAATGACGAAAATATTCGTAAAAAAATGTCATAGTATAGAATGTAGAACATTTTCATGAAAAAAGGCATAGTATAGTCTGTCGATTAATTTGGTGGAAAAAAAACTCAGTTTAAAATTTCGAAAATTTTCATGAAAAAAGTCATACTATAGCATGTCGAACATTTTCGTGAAAAAATGACGAAAATATTCGTAAAAAAATATCATAGTATAGAATGTCGAAAATGTTCATGAAAAAAGGTATAGTATAGTCTGTCGATTAATTTGGTGGAAAAAAAACTCAGTTTAAAATTTCGAAAATTTTCATGAAAAAAGTCATACTATAGCATGTCGAACATTTTCGTGAAAAAATGACGAAAATATTCGTAAAAAAATGTCATAGTATAGAATGTAGAACATTTTCATGAAAAAAGGCATAGTATAGTCTGTCGATTAATTTGGTGGAAAAAAAACTCAGTTTAAAATTTCGCAAATTTTCATGAAGAAAGTCATACTATAGCATGTAGAAAATATTCGTAAAAAAATGTCATAGTATAGAATGTCGAAAATGTTCATGAAAAAAGGCATAGTATAGTCTGTCGATTAATTTGGTGGAAAAAAAACTCAGTTTAAAATTTCGAAAATTTTCATGAAAAAAGTCATACTATAGCATGTCGAAAATTTTCGTAAAAAAATGTCATAGTATAGAATGTCGAAAATGTTCATGAAAAAAGGCATAGTATAGAATGTCGATTAATTTGGTGGAAAAAAAACTCAGTTTAAAATTTCGAAAATTTTCATGAAAAAATTCGTAAAAAAATGTCATAGTATAGAATCGCGAAAATTTTCATCAAAAAAGGCATAGTATAGTCTGTCGATTAATTTGGTGGAAAAAAAACTCAGTTTAAAATTTCGCAAATTTTCATGAAAAAAGTCATACTATATATAGCATGTCGAAAATTTTCGTGAAAAAATGTCGAAAATATTCGTAAAAAAATGTCATAGTATAGAATGTAAAACATTTTCATGAAAAAAGACATAGTATAGTCTGTCGATTAATTTGGTAGAAAAAAAAGTCATACTATAGCATGTCGAAAATTTTCATGAAAAAAGTCATACTATAGCATGTCGAAAATTTTCGTGAACAAATGTCGAAAATATTCGTAAAAAAATGTCATGGTATAGAATGTCGAAAATTTTCATGAAAAAAGTCATACTATAGCATGTCGAATTTTCGTGAAAAAATTTCGAAGATTTTCGTAAAGAAATGTCAGTATAGAATGTCGAAAATGTTCATGAAAAAGGCATAGTATAGTCTGTCGATTAATTTGGTGGAAAAAAATCTCAGTTTAAAATTTCGAAAATTTTCATGAAAAAAGTCATACTATAGCATGTCGAAAATATTCGTAAAAAAATGTCATAGTATAGAATGTCGAAAATGTTCATGAACAAAGGCATAGTATAGTCTGTCGATTAATTTGGTGGAAAAAAAACTCAGTTTAAAATTTCGAAAATTTTCATGAAAAAAGTCATACTATAGCATGTCGAAAATATTCGTAAAAAAATATCATAGTATAGAATGTCGAAAATGTTCATGAACAAAGGCATAGTATAGTCTGTCGATTAATTTGGTGGAAAAAAAACTCAGTTTAAAATTTCGAAAATTTTCATGAAAAAAGTCATACTATAGCATGTCGAAAATATTCGTAAAAAAATATCATAGTATAGAATGTCGAAAATGTTCATGAAAAAAGGCATAGTATAGTCTGTCGATTAATTTGGTGGAAAAAAAACTCAGTTTAAAATTTCGAAAATTTTCATGAAAAAAGTCATACTATAGCATGTCGAAAATATTCGTAAAAAAATATCTTAGTAGAAATGTCGAAAATGTTCATGAAAAAATTCGTAAAAAAATGTTATAGTATAGAATGTCGAAAATTTTCATGAAAAAAGGCATAGTATAGTCTGTCGATTCATTTGGTGGAAAAAAAACTCAGTTTAAAATTTCGACATTTTCATGAAAAAAGTCATAGTATAGTATGACTTTTCTGAAAATTGACGAAATTTTAAACTGAGTTTTTTTTCCACCAAATTAATCGACAGACTATACTATGCCTGTTTTCATGAAAATTTTCGACATTCTATACTATGACATTTTTTTACGAATATTTTCGAAAATTTTCATGAAAAAAGTCATGTCGAAAATATTCGTAAAAAAATGTCATAGTATAGAATGTCGAAAATGTTAATGAAAAAAGGCATAGTATAGTCTGTCGATTCATTTGGTGGAAAAAAAACTCAGTTTAAAATTTCGACATTTTCATGAAAAAACTCATAGTATAGTATGACTTTTTTGAAAATTGACGAAAATTTAAACTGAGTTTTTTTTCCACCAAATTAATCGACAGACTATACTATGCCTTTTTTCATTAAAATTTTCGACATTCTATACTATGACATTTTTTTACGAATATTTTCGAAAATTTTCATGAAAAAAGTCATGTCAAAAATATTCGTAAAAAAATGTCATAGTATAGAATTTCGAAAATGTTAATGAAAAAAGGCATAGTATAGTCTGTCCATTCATTTGGTGGAAAAAAAACTCAGTTTAAAATTTCGACATTTTCATGAAAAAAGTCATAGTATAGTATGACTTCTTGAAAATTGACGAAAATTTAAACTGAGTTTTTTTTCCACCAAATTAATCGACAGACTATACTATGCCTGTTTTCATTAAAATTTTCGACATTCTATACTATGACATTTTTTTACGAATATTTTCGAAAATTTTCATGAAAAAAGTCATGTCGAAAATATTCGTAAAAAAATGTCATAGTATAGAATTTCGAAAATGTTAATGAAAAAAGGCATAGTATAGTCTGTCAATTCATTTGGTGGAAAAAAAACTCAGTTTAAAATTTCGACATTTTCATGAAAAAACTCATACTATAGTATGACTTTTTTGAAAATTGACGAAATTTTAAACTGAGTTTTTTTTCCACCAAATTAATCGACAGACTATACTATGCCTTTTTTCATTAAAATTTTCGACATTCTATACTATGACATTTTTTTACGAATATTTTCGAAAATTTTCATGAAAAAAGTCATGTCGAAAATATTCGTAAAAAAATGTCATAGTATAGAATGTCGAAAATGTTAATGAAAAAAGGCATAGTATAGTCTGTCGATTCATTTGGTGGAAAAAAAACTCAGTTTAAAATTTCGACATTTTCATGAAAAAACTCATACTATAGTATGACTTTTTTGAAAATTGACGAAATTTTAAACTGAGTTTTTTTTCCACCAAATTAATCGACAGACTATACTATGCCTTTTTTCATTAAAATTTTCGACATTCTATACTATGACATTTTTTTACGAATATTTTCGAAAATTTTCATGAAAAAAGTCATGTCGAAAATATTCGTAAAAAAATGTCATAGTATAGAATGTCGAAAATGTTAATGAAAAAAGGCATAGTATAGTCTGTCGATTCATTTGGTGGAAAAAAAACTCAGTTTAAAATTTCGACATTTTCATGAAAAAACTCATACTATAGTATGACTTTTTTGAAAATTGACGAAATTTTAAACTGAGTTTTTTTTCCACCAAATTAATCGACAGACTATACTATGCCTTTTTTCATTAAAATTTTCGACATTCTATACTATGACATTTTTTTACGAATATTTTCGAAAATTTTCATGAAAAAAGTCATGTCGAAAATATTCGTAAAAAAATGTCATAGTATAGAATGTCGAAAATGTTAATGAAAAAAGGCATAGGATAGTCTGTCCATTCATTTGGTGGAAAAAAAACTCAGTTTAAAATTTCGACATTTTCATGAAAAAACTCATAGTATAGTATGACTTTTTTGAAAATTGACGAAAATTTAAACTTAGTTTTTTTTCCACCAAATTAATCGACAGACTATACTATGCCTGTTTTCATTAAAATTTTCGACATTCTATACTATGACATTTTTTTACGAATATTTTCGAAAATTTTCATGAAAGTCATGTCGAAAATATTCGTAAAAAAATGTCATAGTATAGAATGTCGAAAATTTTCATGAAAAAAGGCATAGTATAGTCTGTCGATTCATTTGGTGGAAAAAAAACTCAGTTTAAAATTTCGACATTTTCATGAAAAAACTCATACTATAGTATGACTTTTTTGAAAATTGACGAAATTTTAAACTGAGTTTTTTTTCCACCAAATTAATCGACAGACTATACTATGCCTTTTTTCATTAAAATTTTCGACATTCTATACTATGACATTTTTTTACGAATATTTTCGAAAATTTTCATGAAAAAAGTCATGTCGAAAATATTCGTAAAAAAATGTCATAGTATAGAATGTCGAAAATGTTAATGAAAAAAGGCATAGTATAGTCTGTCGATTCATTTGGTGGAAAAAAAACTCAGTTTAAAATTTCGACATTTTCATGAAAAAACTCATACTATAGTATGACTTTTTTGAAAATTGACGAAATTTTAAACTGAGTTTTTTTTCCACCAAATTAATCGACAGACTATACTATGCCTTTTTTCATTAAAATTTTCGACATTCTATACTATGACATTTTTTTACGAATATTTTCGAAAATTTTCATGAAAAAAGTCATGTCGAAAATATTCGTAAAAAAATGTCATAGTATAGAATGTCGAAAATTTTAATGAAAAAAGGCATAGTATAGTCTGTCGATTCATTTGGTGGAAAAAAAAACTCAGTTTAAAATTTCGAAATTTTCATGAAAAAAGTCATACTATAGCATGTCGAAAATATTCGTAAAAAAATGTCATAGTATAGAATGTCGAAAATGTTAATGAAAAAAGGCATAGTATAGTCTGTCGATTCATTTGGTGGAAAAAAAACTCAGTTTAAAATTTCGACATTTTCATGAAAAAACTCATACTATAGTATGACTTTTTTGAAAATTGACGAAATTTTAAACTGAGTTTTTTTTCCACCAAATTAATCGACAGACTATACTATGCCTTTTTTCATTAAAATTTTCGACATTCTATACTATGACATTTTTTTACGAATATTTTCGAAAATTTTCATGAAAAAAGTCATGTCGAAAATATTCGTAAAAAAATGTCATAGTATAGAATGTCGAAAATGTTAATGAAAAAAGGCATAGTATAGTCTGTCGATTCATTTGGTGGAAAAAAAACTCAGTTTAAAATTTCGACATTTTCATGAAAAAACTCATACTATAGTATGACTTTTTTGAAAATTGACGAAATTTTAAACTGAGTTTTTTTTCCACCAAATTAATCGACAGACTATACTATGCCTTTTTTCATTAAAATTTTCGACATTCTATACTATGACATTTTTTTACGAATATTTTCGAAAATTTTCATGAAAAAAGTCATGTCGAAAATATTCGTAAAAAAATGTCATAGTATAGAATGTCGAAAATGTTAATGAAAAAAGGCATAGTATAGTCTGTCGATTCATTTGGTGGAAAAAAAACTCAGTTTAAAATTTCGACATTTTCATGAAAAAACTCATACTATAGTATGACTTTTTTGAAAATTGACGAAATTTTAAACTGAGTTTTTTTTCCACCAAATTAATCGACAGACTATACTATGCCTTTTTTCATTAAAATTTTCGACATTCTATACTATGACATTTTTTTACGAATATTTTCGAAAATTTTCATGAAAAAAGTCATGTCGAAAATATTCGTAAAAAAATGTCATAGTATAGAATGTCGAAAATGTTAATGAAAAAAGGCATAGTATAGTCTGTCGATTCATTTGGTGGAAAAAAAACTCAGTTTAAAATTTCGACATTTTCATGAAAAAACTCATACTATAGTATGACTTTTTTGAAAATTGACGAAATTTTAAACTGAGTTTTTTTTCCACCAAATTAATCGACAGACTATACTATGCCTTTTTTCATTAAAATTTTCGACATTCTATACTATGACATTTTTTTACGAATATTTTCGAAAATTTTCATGAAAAAAGTCATGTCGAAAATATTCGTAAAAAATGTCATAGTATAGAATGTCGAAAATTTTAATGAAAAAAGGCATAGTATAGTCTGTCGATTCATTTGGTGGAAAAAAAAACTCAGTTTAAAATTTCGAAATTTTCATGAAAAAAGTCATACTATAGCATGTCGAAAATATTCGTAAAAAAATGTCATAGTATAGAATGTCGAAAATTTTAATGAAAAAAGGCATAGTATAGTCTGTCGATTCATTTGGTGGAAAAAAAACTCAGTTTAAAATTTCGACATTTTCATGAAAAAACTCATACTATAGTATGACTTTTTTGAAAATTGACGAAATTTTAAACTGAGTTTTTTTTCCACCAAATAAATCGACAGACTATACTATGCCTTTTTTCATTAAAATTTTCGACATTCTATACTATGACATTTTTTTACGAATATTTTCGAAAATTTTCATGAAAAAAGTGTCTGTCGATTCATTTGGTGGAAAAAAAACTCAGTTTAAAATTTCGAAATTTTCATGAAAAAAGTCATACTATAGCATGTCGAAAATATTCGTAAAAAAATGTCATAGTATAGAATGTCGAAAATGTTAATGAAAAAAGGCATAGTATAGTCTGTCGATTCATTTGGTGGAAAAAAAACTCAGTTTAAAATTTCGACATTTTCATGAAAAAACTCATACTATAGTATGACTTTTTTGAAAATTGACGAAATTTTAAACTGAGTTTTTTTTCCACCAAATTAATCGACAGACTATACTATGCCTTTTTTCATTAAAATTTTCGACATTCTATACTATGACATTTTTTTACGAATATTTTCGAAAATTTTCATGAAAAAAGTCATGTCGAAAATATTCGTAAAAAAATGTCATAGTATAGAATGTCGAAAATGTTAATGAAAAAAGGCATAGTATAGTCTGTCGATTCATTTGGTGGAAAAAAAACTCAGTTTAAAATTTCGACATTTTCATGAAAAAACTCATACTATAGTATGACTTTTTTGAAAATTGACGAAATTTTAAACTGAGTTTTTTTTCCACCAAATTAATCGACAGACTATACTATGCCTTTTTTCATTAAAATTTTCGACATTCTATACTATGACATTTTTTTACGAATATTTTCGAAAATTTTCATGAAAAAAGTCATGTCGAAAATATTCGTAAAAAAATGTCATAGTATAGAATGTCGAAAATTTTAATGAAAAAAGGCATAGTATAGTCTGTCGATTCATTTGGTGGAAAAAAAACTCAGTTTAAAATTTCGACATTTTCATGAAAAAACTCATACTATAGTATGACTTTTTTGAAAATTGACGAAATTTTAAACTGAGTTTTTTTTCCACCAAATTAATCGACAGACTATACTATGCCTTTTTTCATTAAAATTTTCGACATTCTATACTATGACATTTTTTTACGAATATTTTCGAAAATTTTCATGAAAAAAGTCATGTCGAAAATATTCGTAAAAAAATGTCATAGTATAGAATGTCGAAAATTTTAATGAAAAAAGGCATAGTATAGTCTGTCGATTCATTTGGTGGAAAAAAAACTCAGTTTAAAATTTCGACATTTTCATGAAAAAACTCATACTATAGTATGACTTTTTTGAAAATTGACGAAATTTTAAACTGAGTTTTTTTTCCACCAAATTAATCGACAGACTATACTATGCCTTTTTTCATTAAAATTTTCGACATTCTATACTATGACATTTTTTTACGAATATTTTCGAAAATTTTCATGAAAAAAGTCATGTCGAAAATATTCGTAAAAAAATGTCATAGTATAGAATGTCGAAAATGTTAATGAAAAAAGGCATAGTATAGTCTGTCGATTCATTTGGTGGAAAAAAAACTCAGTTTAAAATTTCGACATTTTCATGAAAAAACTCATACTATAGTATGACTTTTTTGAAAATTGACGAAATTTTAAACTGAGTTTTTTTTCCACCAAATTAATCGACAGACTATACTATGCCTTTTTTCATTAAAATTTTCGACATTCTATACTATGACATTTTTTTACGAATATTTTCGAAAATTTTCATGAAAAAAGTCATGTCGAAAATATTCGTAAAAAATGTCATAGTATAGAATGTCGAAAATTTTAATGAAAAAAGGCATAGTATAGTCTGTCGATTCATTTGGTGGAAAAAAAAACTCAGTTTAAAATTTCGAAATTTTCATGAAAAAAGTCATACTATAGCATGTCGAAAATATTCGTAAAAAAATGTCATAGTATAGAATGTCGAAAATGTTAATGAAAAAAGGCATAGTATAGTCTGTCGATTCATTTGGTGGAAAAAAAACTCAGTTTAAAATTTCGACATTTTCATGAAAAAACTCATACTATAGTATGACTTTTTTGAAAATTGACGAAATTTTAAACTGAGTTTTTTTTCCACCAAATTAATCGACAGACTATACTATGCCTTTTTTCATTAAAATTTTCGACATTCTATACTATGACATTTTTTTACGAATATTTTCGAAAATTTTCATGAAAAAAGTCATGTCGAAAATATTCGTAAAAAAATGTCATAGTATAGAATGTCGAAAATGTTAATGAAAAAAGGCATAGTATAGTCTGTCGATTCATTTGGTGGAAAAAAAACTCAGTTTAAAATTTCGACATTTTCATGAAAAAACTCATACTATAGTATGACTTTTTTGAAAATTGACGAAATTTTAAACTGAGTTTTTTTTCCACCAAATTAATCGACAGACTATACTATGCCTTTTTTCATTAAAATTTTCGACATTCTATACTATGACATTTTTTTACGAATATTTTCGAAAATTTTCATGAAAAAAGTCATGTCGAAAATATTCGTAAAAAAATGTCATAGTATAGAATGTCGAAAATTTTAATGAAAAAAGGCATAGTATAGTCTGTCGATTCATTTGGTGGAAAAAAAACTCAGTTTAAAATTTCGACATTTTCATGAAAAAACTCATACTATAGTATGACTTTTTTGAAAAT
Source organism: Sebastolobus alascanus (assembly GCA_916701645.2). Lineage (NCBI taxonomy): Eukaryota > Metazoa > Chordata > Actinopteri > Perciformes > Sebastidae > Sebastolobus > Sebastolobus alascanus. Next base: position 8,088 of record CAKAOJ020000869.1, on the reverse strand, counting down.
TGACGAAATTTTAAACTGAGTTTTTTTTCCACCAAATTAATCGACAGACTATACTATGCCTTTTTTCATTAAAATTTTCGACATTCTATACTATGACATTTTTTTACGAATATTTTCGAAAATTTTCATGAAAAAAGTCATGTCGAAAATATTCGTAAAAAAATGTCATAGTATAGAATGTCGAAAATTTTAATGAAAAAAGGCATAGTATAGTCTGTCGATTCATTTGGTGGAAAAAAAAACTCAGTTTAAAATTTCGAAATTTTCATGAAAAAAGTCATACTATAGCATGTCGAAAATATTCGTAAAAAAATGTCATAGTATAGAATGTCGAAAATGTTAATGAAAAAAGGCATAGTATAGTCTGTCGATTCTTTTGGTGGAAAAAAAACTCAGTTTAAAATTTCGACATTTTCATGAAAAAACTCATACTATAGTATGACTTTTTTGAAAATTGACGAAATTTTAAACTGAGTTTTTTTTCCACCAAATTAATCGACAGACTATACTATGCCTTTTTTCATGAAAATTTTCGACATTCTATACTATGACATTTTTTTACGAATATTTTCGAAAATTTTCATGAAAAAAGTCATGTCGAAAATATTCGTAAAAAATTGTCATAGTATAGAATGTCGAAAATTTTAGTGAAAAAAGGCATAGTATAGTCTGTCGATTCATTTGGTGGAAAAAAAAACTCAGTTTAAAATTTCGAAATTTTCATGAAAAAAGTCATACTATAGCATGTCGAAAATATTCGTAAAAAAATGTCATAGTATAGAATGTCGAAAATGTTAATGAAAAAAGTCATAGTATAGTCTGTCGATTCATTTGGTGGAAAAAAAACTCAGTTTAAAATTTCGACATTTTCATGAAAAAACTCATACTATAGTATGACTTTTTTGAAAATTGACGAAATTTTAAACTGAGTTTTTTTTCCACCAAATAAATCGACAGACTATACTATGCCTTTTTTCATGAAAATTTTCGACATTCTATACTATGACATTTTTTTACGAATATTTTCGAAAATTTTCATGAAAATTTTCGAAAATATTCGTAAAAAAATGTCATAGTATAGAATGTCGAAAATTTTAATGAAAAAAGGCATAGTATAGTCTGTCGATTCATTTGGTGGAAAAAAAACTCAGTTTAAAATTTCGACATTTTCATGAAAAAACTCATACTATAGTATGACTTTTTTGAAAATTGACGAAATTTTAAACTGAGTTTTTTTTCCACCAAATTAATCGACAGACTATACTATGCCTTTTTTCATTAAAATTTTCGACATTCTATACTATGACATTTTTTTACGAATATTTTCGAAAATTTTCATGAAAAAAGTCATGTCGAAAATATTCGTAAAAAAATGTCATAGTATAGAATGTCGAAAATTTTAATGAAAAAAGGCATAGTATAGTCTGTCGATTCATTTGGTGGAAAAAAAACTCAGTTTAAAATTTCGACATTTTCATGAAAAAACTCATACTATAGTATGACTTTTTTGAAAATTGAAGAAATTTTAAACTGAGTTTTTTTTCCACCAAATTAATCGACAGACTATACTATGCCTTTTTTCATTAAAATTTTCGACATTCTATACTATGACATTTTTTTACGAATATTTTCGAAAATTTTAATGAAAAAAGTCATGTCGAAAATATTCGTAAAAAATGTCATAGTATAGAATGTCGAAAATGTTAATGAAAAAAGGCATAGTATAGTCTGTCGATTCATTTGGTGGAAAAAAAACTCAGTTTAAAATTTCGACATTTTCATGAAAAAACTCATACTATAGCATGTCGAAAATATTCGTAAAAAAATGTCATAGTATAGAATGTCGAAAATGTTAATGAAAAAAGGCATAGTATAGTCTGAGTTTCTTTTGTCAGCAAAAGAATCGACAGTTTAAAATTTCGACATTTTCATGAAAAAACTCATACTATAGTATGACTTTTTTGAAAATTGACGAAATTTTAAACTGAGTTTTTTTTCCACCAAATTAATCGCCAGACTATACTATGCCTTTTTTCATGAAAATTTTCGACATTCTATACTATGACATTTTTTTACGAATATTTTCGAAAATTTTCATGAAAAAAGTCATGTCGAAAATATTCGTAAAAAAATGTCATAGTATAGAATGTCGAAAATTTTAATGAAAAAAGGCATAGTATAGTCTGTCGATTCATTTGGTGGAAAAAAAAACTCAGTTTAAAATTTCGACATTTTCATGAAAAAACTCATACTATAGTATGACTTTTTTGAAAATTGACGAAATTTTAAACTGAGTTTTTTTTCCACCAAATTAATCGACAGACTATACTATGCCTTTTTTCATTAAAATTTTCGACATTCTATACTATGACATTTTTTTACGAATATTTTCGAAAATTTTCATGAAAAAAGTCATGTCGAAAATATTCGTAAAAAAATGTCATAGTATAGAATGTCGAAAATTTTAATGAAAAAAGGCATAGTATAGTCTGTCGATTCATTTGGTGGAAAAAAAAACTCAGTTTAAAATTTCGAAATTTTCATGAAAAAAGTCATACTATAGCATGTCGAAAATATTCGTAAAAAAATGTCATAGTATAGAATGTCGAAAATTTTAATGAAAAAAGGCATAGTATAGTCTGTCGATTCATTTGGTGGAAAAAAAACTCAGTTTAAAATTTCGACATTTTCATGAAAAAACTCATACTATAGTATGACTTTTTTGAAAATTGACGAAATTTTAAACTGAGTTTTTTTTCCACCAAATTAATCGACAGACTATACTATGCCTTTTTTCATTAAAATTTTCGACATTCTATACTATGACATTTTTTTACGAATATTTTCGAAAATTTTCATGAAAAAAGTCATGTCGAAAATATTCGTAAAAAATGTCATAGTATAGAATGTCGAAAATTTTAATGAAAAAAGGCATAGTATAGTCTGTCGATTCATTTGGTGGAAAAAAAACTCAGTTTAAAATTTCGACATTTTCATGAAAAAACTCATACTATAGTATGTCGAAAATATTCGTAAAAAAATGTCATAGTATAGAATGTCGAAAATGTTAATGAAAAAAGGCATAGTATAGTCTGTCGATTCATTTGGTGGAAAAAAAACTCAGTTTAAAATTTCGACATTTTCATGAAAAAACTCATACTATAGTATGACTTTTTTGAAAATTGACGAAATTTTAAACTGAGTTTTTTTTCCACCAAATTAATCGACAGACTATACTATGCCTTTTTTCATTAAAATTTTCGACATTCTATACTATGACATTTTTTTACGAATATTTTCGAAAATTTTCATGAAAAAAGTCATGTCGAAAATATTCGTAAAAAAATGTCATAGTATAGAATGTCGAAAATTTTAATGAAAAAAGGCATAGTATAGTCTGTCGATTCATTTGGTGGAAAAAAAACTCAGTTTAAAATTTCGACATTTTCATGAAAAAACTCATACTATAGTATGACTTTTTTGAAAATTGACGAAATTTTAAACTGAGTTTTTTTTCCACCAAATTAATCGACAGACTATACTATGCCTTTTTTCATTAAAATTTTCGACATTCTATACTATGACATTTTTTTACGAATATTTTCGAAAATTTTCATGAAAAAAGTCATGTCGAAAATATTCGTAAAAAAATGTCATAGTATAGAAAAAAAAATTTTTAAAATTTAATTTTTAAAAAAGCATATATAGCTGTCGAAAATTTTAAAAAAAATGTAATTGAATTTAAAAAATGAAAAAAAACATAGATGTCAAAATTTTTTTAAAATAATGAAGAAAATTAATTTTATGAAAAAACCATATATAGTTGTTTTTTGAAAAACTTTTTTTAAATTTTTTTTCCCAAAAAACCCAACTATATATGTTTTTTTTAAAAAATTTTTCGAATTTAACTAGTTTTTTTTTACAAATTTTCAAAATTTTCAGGGTCATTAAAATTTCAAAAAAAATTTTTTAAGAAAAAATTTCGAAAATTTTAATAAAAAAAGGGCATGTAATTTATTCGGTAAAAAAAAATTTTTAAAATTTAAAATTTTATGAAAAAAGTATATATGCATTAAAAATTTGAAAAAAATTAAAGTTAAATTCAAAAATTTAAAAAAAACATAGATGTCGGATTTTTGGGGAAAAAAAATGTTTAAAATTTAATTTTTAAAAAACTATATATTAGTTTTTTTTTACGAAATTTTAAATTTTTTTTTTTTCCCAAAAAACCAACTATATATGCCTTTTTTGATTCAAATTTTACATTTTCAAATTTTTTTCAAATATTTTGTTTTCATAAAAAAAATTTTCAAAAATATTCTAAAAAATGCATTTAGAATTCGAAAATTTAATAAAAAAAGGGCATGAATTTCAAATTTTTTTGGGTAAAAAAAATGTTAAAATTTAATTTTAAAAAAACTATATATTTTGATTTTTTGAAAAACAAATTTTAAATGGTTTTTTTCCAAAAAAGCCAACTATACATCCCTTTTTCAAAAAAATTTTCAATTTAATTGAATTTTTTAAATATTTTCAAAAATTTTTTAAAAAAAATCATTAAAAATTTCTAAAAAATCATATATAGTTTAAAAATTTTTAAAAAAAGGCAATTACTGGTTTTTTAAAAAAAACCAGAAAAATTTGTTTTTAAAAAATCAATTGCATTCAAAATTTTAAAAAAATTAAAAGAAAAATTCGAAAATTTAATAAAAAAAGGGCATGTAATTTCGAATTTTGGAAAAAAATCGAAAATTTCAATTTTTAAAAAACTATATATTTTGATTTTTTGAAAAACAAATTTTAAAATTTTTTTTTCCCAAAAAAACCAACTATATATGTTTTTTTAAAAATTTTACATTTTTAAATTTTTTTACAAATATTTTGTTTTCATAAAAAAATTTCAAAAAATTTCTAAAAAATGCATTTAGAATTCGAAAATTTTAATGAAAAAATTATGTCGGATTTTTTGGAAAAAAAAACTAGTTTAAAATTCGAATTTTATAAAAAAACCATATATAGTTGCTTTTTTGAAAAACAAATTTTAAATGTTTTTTTCCAAAAAAGCAACTATACATCCCTTTTTTCAAAAATTTTGAATTCAATTAATTTTTTTAGAATATTTTCGTTTTTTGAAAAAATCATTAAAAATTCGAAAAATTCATATATAAATAAAAATTTTTGAAAATGGCAATTACTGGTTTTTTAAAAAAAAACCAGAAAAATTTCTTTTCATAAAAAATTCAACATTCAAAATATAAAAAAATTTAGAAAAATTCGAAAATTTAAAAAAAAAGGGCATAATATCTAAGCAAATAATGAATTTTAAAAAAAATTTTCATGAAAAAATATCAAGTATATTTTTTTGAAAATTCAAATTTTTTAAATGATTTTTTTCCCCCAAAAACGAACTAATACCTTTTTTTGAAAATTTTCGAATTTTAATATTTTTTTTAAAAATACCATAAAAAAGCATGCGAAAATTTTTTAAAATTTCATATAAGTTCAAAAATTTTTAATAAAAAAGGGCAATAAGTTTCGACTTTTTAAAAAAAAACCATTTTAAATTTTGAAAATAAAAAACTAAAAACACGAAAAAAAAAAAATTAAAAAAGCAAAATTTTAATGAAAAAACTATTGCTTCGATTTTTTAAAAAAAACTCATTTAAAAATTTTAAAATTTTCGAAAAAACTCTCTATATATACTTTTTAAAAATTGAAAAAATTTTAAATAGCCAAAAAACGACAACAATAGCCGATTAAAAATTTAATTCATACAGCTTTTTTAAAATTTTTTTTCAAAATTTTCATAAAAAGTTTCAAAATATTCGTAAAAAATTCAAAAAAAAATGAAAATTTAAAAAAAAAGGGATGAATTTAAATTTTTTGGGGAAAAAAAACTAGTTTTTTTCATTTTTTTATAAAAAACTATCAAGATTTTTTTGAAAATTCGAAATTTTAAACTGATTTTTTTCCCCCAAATTTCGAATATCATGTTTTTCATGAAAATTTTCGAATTTATATAAATTTTTTTCGAAATTTTAAAATTTTTTTCATAAAAAAGTCTGTCGAAAATTTGTAAAAAACTAGTTAATTCAAAAATTTTAATAAAAAAAGGGCATATATAGCTTCGAATTTGGAAAAAAAAAACTAGTTTAAAATTTCGAAATTTTATAAAAAAAATCATATATAGCTGTCGAAAATTTGTAAAAAAATTAAAGTTAAATGAAAAATTTAAAAAAAACATAGATATTTAAATTTTTTGGGGAAAAAAAACTAGTTTTTTTCACATTTTATAAAAAACCCTATACTATTTGATTTTTTGAAAATTGAAAAATTTTAAATATTTTTTTCCCAAAAAAATCGCAAATCTATTTTTTTTTAAAATTTTTTCGAATTTTAATGAATTTTTTAGAATATTTTCAAAAATTTTTTGAAAAAATCAGTAAAATTTCGTAAAAAAATTCATATATAGAATGCTTTTAAAAAAAGGCAATTACTGGTTTTTTTAAAAAAAACCAGAAAAATTGCTTTTCATAAAAAAATCATCTATATATGACTTTTTTAAAATTCAAAATTTTAAAAATGATTTTTTCCCCCAAATAATCGAAATCTAGTTTTTTCGAAAATTTTATAAACTATAATTTTTTCAAATATTTTGAAAAATAAAAAAATTCAAAAATTTCAAAAAATTTTTCATATATAAAAATTCGAAAATTTTTAAAAAAGGCATAGTATAGTTTCAAATTTTTTTGGGGGAAAAAAAAATATTTTAAAATTTCAAAATTTTTTGAAAAAATAAATTTAATTTCAAAAATTTCAAAAAAATTCATATATAGAATGCTTTTAAAAAAAGCAATTACTGGTTTTTTAAAAAAAACCAGAAAAATTTGCTTTTCAAAAAAAATCATCTATATATGACTTTTTTAAAATTCGAAATTTTAAAATTTTTTTTCCAAAATTTAATCGAAATTATAGTTTTTATTCAAATTTATAATTTTAAAGCATTTTTTTCAAATATTTTGAAAATTTTCATAAAAAATTTCAAAAATTTCTAAAAAAATTCATATATAGAATGCTTTTAAAAAAAGGCAATTACTGGTTTTTTAAAAAAAACCAGAAAAATTTGCTTTTCATAAAAAAATCATCTATATATGACTTTTTTTTACGAAATTTTAAAATTTTTTTTAAAATTAATGCCAATATCTATTTTTTCATAAAAATTTTTCGAATTTATAAGCATTTTTTCAAATATTTTGAAAATTTTCATAAAAAATTTCAAAAATTTCTAAAAAAGTCATATATAGGAAGTCAAAAATTTTTAATGAAAAAAGGCATAGTATAGTTGTCAAATTTTTTTAAAAAAAAAAACTATTTTAAAAATTTCAAAATTTTTTGAAAAAAACTATTAATTCAAAAATTTCAAAAAAAAAATTCATATATAGAATGCTTTTGAAAAAAGGAATTACTGGTTTTTTTTAAAAAAAACCAGAAAAATTTGTTTTTTATAAAATCAATTATATACTTTTTTTACAAAATTTTTCGATTTTTTTCCAAAAAAATCGCAATATCTATTTTTTCTTTAAAAATTTTTCGAATTTAATAAATTTTTAGAATATTTCAAAAATTTTTTGAAAAAATCAGTAAAATTTCAAAAAATTCATGAAAATTCAAAATTTTTAAAAAAAGGAAAAAAATTTCGGGATTTTTTAAAAAAAACCAGAAAAATTTGCTTTTCATAAAAAAATCATCTATATATGACTTTTTTAAAAATTCGAAATTTTAAAAAATTTTTTTTCCAAAATTAAACAATATAATCCCTTTTTTAAAAAAAAGCATTTATATTGCTTTTTTTTGAAAAAATTTTTTCAAAAAAAAATTTCAAAAATTTCAAAAAAAATTTCATATATAGAATTCGAAAATTTTAAAAAAGGCATAGTATAGTTGGTTTTTTTTAAAAAAGAATTTTAAAATTTCGACTTTTTTAAAAAAAACTAAATTAATTGACTTTTTTTGAAAATTCAAATTTTAAATGATTTTTTTAAAATAAACGAATAACAGTTTTTTCAAAAATTTTCAAAATATCTATCT
>CAKAOJ020000868.1:0-26046 GCA_916701645.2 Sebastolobus alascanus | reverse complement strand
TTAAATTGTTCTTGTTTTCTACTCAAGAAACACTCAAAAAGTAGACTGATATGATGTAAAAGATGTAATTTCTTCACATAAACACATGTATTGCATTGAAAACATGCAAAGGAGTAGGAATATGACAGGAAACATAGTTTCATCAGATTTCACATAGAATTGGACGCCAAGCATCAAATCTTCATTCTGAGCTCAATTTCATGTGAAACTCTAGTGTTTATCACTAAACTAGCTTAAAGTCTCTTTCTCTCCCAAAACCACCCAGAAATGTATTTCTGCTCAAGAAACACTCAAAAAGTAGACTAATGAAAAAAATTTATTTCTTCAAACAAACACATGTTTTGCATTGAAAACATGCAAAAGAGAGTGATTATGACAGGTAACATAGTTTTTTTTAGATTTCAAATGAAAATTGGCCAAATCTTCATTCTGAGCTCAATTTCATGTTAAACTCTAGTGTTTATCAATAAACTAGGTTAAAGTCTCTTTCTCTCCCAAAACCACCCAGAAACGCATTTCTACTCAAGAAACACTCAAAAGTAGACTGATATGAAACAGAAGTCATTCCTTCACAAACACATGTATTGCATTGAAAACATGCAAAAGACGATAAATATGACAGGAAACATAGTTTTTTTTTTCAGATTCACATAATAGTTGATCAAATCTTAATTCTGAGAAACACTCAAAAAGTAGACTGATATGAAAAAGATGTAATTTCTTCACCATGTATTGCATTGAAAACATGCAAAAGAGGACCAATATGACAGGGAACATAGTTGTATCAGATTTCACATAGAATTGGACGCCTAGCATCAAATCTTCATTCTGAGCTCAATTTCATGTGAAACTCTAGCGTTTATCACTAAACTAGCTTAAAGTCTCTTTCTCTCCCAAAACCACCCAGAAATGCATTTCTACTCAAGAAACACTCAAAAAGTAGACTGATATGAAAAAGAAGTAATTTCTTCTCAGAAACACATGTATTGCATTGAAAATCTGCAAAAGAGAATGAATATGACAGGGAACATAGTTTCATCAGATTTCACAAAGAATTGGACGCCAAGCATCAAATCTTCATTCTTTGCTCAATTTTATGTGAAACTCTAGATTTCATCTCTAATGGCTTAATGTGTCTTTCTCTACCAAAACCACCCAGAAATGTAATTCTGCTCAAGAAACACTCAAAAAGTAGACGGATATGAAAAAGATCTAATTTCTTTACAGAAACACCTGTATTATATTGAAAACATGAAAAAGAGAATGAATATGACAGGGAACACAGTTTTATAAGATTTGACATAGAATTGGATGCCAAGCATCAAATCTTCATTCTGAGCTCAATTTCATGTAAAAAAACATTAAAAAAAAATGAAAAAATGGTTGTTTTAGCTTGTAACGAGACATAAGATTTTAATGAACATGTTATTTTGTAAAAATGAAAACAAATAAACAAAATGAAAACAATAAGTCTCCATCTTCTTTAGTCTTTTCGGGCTTCAACCTAGTTTGTCACTAAACTAGGTTGAAGTTTCTTTCTCTCCCAAAACCACCCAGTAACGCATTTCTTCTGAAGAAACAATCAAAAATTAGACTGATATGAAAAAGATTTAATTTCTTCACAGAAACACATGTATTATATTGAAAATATGCAAAGGAGTAGGAATATGACAGGAAACATAGTGTCATGAGATTTCACATAGAATTGGACGCCTAGCATCAAATCTTCATTCTGAGCTCAATTTCATGTGAAACTCTAGCGTTTATCACTAAACTAGCTTAAAGTCTCTTTCTCTCCCAAAACCACCCAGAAATGCATTTCTGCTAAAGAAACACTCAAAAATTAGACTAATGAAAAAAAATTATTTCTTCAGAGAAACACATGTTTTGCATTGAAAACATGCAAAAGAGAGTGATTATGACAGGGAACATAGTTTTTTTTAGATTTCAAATGAAAATTGGCCAAATCTTCATTCTGAGCTCAATTTCATGTGAAACTCTAGTGTTTATCACTAAACTAGCTTAAAGTGTCTTTCTCTCCCAAAACCACCCAGTAACGCATTTCTTCTCAAGAAACAATCAAAAATTAGACTAATGTGAAAAAGATGTAATTTCTTCACAGAAACACATGTATTACATTGAAAACATGCAAAGGAGTAGGAATATGACAGGGAACATAGTTTCATCAGATTTCATATAGAACTGGACACCAAGCATCATCAAATCCTCATTCTTTGCTCAATTTTATGTGAAACTCTAGAGTTCATCTAATAGCTTAATGTGTCTTTCTCTACCAAAACCACCCAGAAATGTATTTCTGCTCAAGAAACACTCAAAAATTAGACTAATATGAAAAATAGAATCTTTTTCAAAGAAACACGTTTTGCATTGAAAACATGCAAAAGAGAGCGATTATGACAGGCAACATAGTTTTTTTTCCAGATTTCACATAAGAATTGGCGAAATCTTCATTCTGTGCTCAATTTCATGTTAAACTCTAGTGTTCATCACTAATGGCTTAATGTGTCTTTCAAAACCACTCAGAAACGCATTTCTACTCAAGAAACACTCAAAAAGTAGACTGATATGATGTAAAAGATGTAATTTCTTCACATAAACACATGTATTGCATTGAAAACATGCAAAGGAGTAGGAATATGACAGGAAACATAGTTTCATCAGATTTCACATAGAATTGGACGCCAAGCATCAAATCTTCATTCTGAGCTCAATTTCATGTGAAACTCTAGTGTTTATCACTAAACTAGCTTAAAGTCTCTTTCTCTCCCAAAACCACCCAGAAACGCATTTCTACTCAAGAAACACTCAAAAGTAGACTGATATGAAAAAGATGTCATTTCTTCACAAACACATGTATTGCATTGAAAACATGCAAAAGACGATAAATATGACAGGAAACATAGTTTTTTTTTTCAGATTCACATAATAGTTGATCAAATCTTAATTCTGAGAAACACTCAAAAAGTAGACTGATATGAAAAAGATGTAATTTCTTCACCATGTATTGCATTGAAAACATGCAAAAGAGGACCAATATGACAGGGAACATAGTTGTATCAGATTTCACATAGAATTGGACGCCTAGCATCAAATCTTCATTCTGAGCTCAATTTCATGTGAAACTCTAGCGTTTATCACTAAACTAGCTTAAAGTCTCTTTCTCTCCCAAAACCACCCAGAAATGCATTTCTACTCAAGAAACACTCAAAAAGTAGACTGATATGAAAAAGAAGTAATTTCTTCTCAGAAACACATGTATTGCATTGAAAATCTGCAAAAGAGAATGAATATGACAGGGAACATAGTTTCATCAGATTTCACAAAGAATTGGACGCCAAGCATCAAATCTTCATTCTGAGCTCAATTTCATGTGAAACTCTAGCGTTTATCACTAAACTAGCTTAAAGTCTCTTTCTCTCCCAAAACCACCCAGAAATGCATTTCTGCTAAAGAAACACTCAAAAATTAGACTAATGAAAAAAAATTATTTCTTCAGAGAAACACATGTTTTGCATTGAAAACATGCAAAAGAGAGTGATTATGACAGGGAACATAGTTTTTTTTAGATTTCAAATGAAAATTGGCCAAATCTTCATTCTGAGCTCAATTTCATGTGAAACTCTAGTGTTTATCACTAAACTAGCTTAAAGTGTCTTTCTCTCCCAAAACCACCCAGTAACGCATTTCTTCTCAAGAAACAATCAAAAATTAGACTAATGTGAAAAAGATGTAATTTCTTCACAGAAACACATGTATTACGTTGAAAACATGCAAAGGAGTAGGAATATGACAGGGAACATAGTTTCATCAGATATCACATGAGAATTGGCCAAAACTTCATTCTGACCTCAATTTCATTTGAAACTCTAGTGGTCATCAATAAACTTGCTAGAGCTGCGTTCTCCCCCCAAAACCACCCGGAAACGTAATTCTACTCAAAAAACACTCAAAAAGTAGACATACGAAAAAGATGTCATTCTTAATACATGTACTGCATTGAAAACCTGCAAAAAAGGATGAATATGACAGGGATCATAGTTTTATCAGATGTCATATAAGAATTGGCTTTCAAGCATCAAATCTTCGTTCTGAGCTCAATTTCATGTGAAACCCTAGTGCTCATCACTAATGTCTTAATGTGTCTTTCTCTACCAAAACCACTCAGAAACGCATTTCTACTCAAGAAACACTCAAAAAGTAGACTGATATGAAACAGAAGTCATTCCTTCACAAACACATGTATTGCATTGAAAACATGCAAAAGACGATAAATATGACAGGAAACATAGTTTTTTTTTTCAGATTCACATAATAGTTGATCAAATCTTAATTCTGAGAAACACTCAAAAAGTAGACTGATATGAAAAAGATGTAATTTCTTCACCATGTATTGCATTGAAAACATGCAAAAGAGGACCAATATGACAGGGAACATAGTTGTATCAGATTTCACATAGAATTGGACGCCTAGCATCAAATCTTCATTCTGAGCTCAATTTCATGTGAAACTCTAGCGTTTATCACTAAACTAGCTTAAAGTCTCTTTCTCTCCCAAAACCACCCAGAAATGCATTTCTGCTCAAGAAACACTCAAAAAGTAGACTGATATGAAAAAGAAGTAATTTCTTCACAGAAACACATGTTTTGCATTGAAAACATGCAAAAGAGAGTGATTATGACAGGGAACATAGTTTTTTTTAGATTTCAAATGAAAATTGGCCAAATCTTCATTCTGAGCTCAATTTCATGTTAAACTCTAGTGTTTATCAATAAACTAGGTTAAAGTCTCTTTCTCTCCCAAAACCACCCAGAAACGCATTTCTACTCAAGAAACACTCAAAAGTAGACTGATATGAAAAAGATGTCATTTCTTCACAGAAACACATGTATTGAATTGAAAATATGCAAAAGATGATGAATATGACAGGGAACATAGTTTCATCAGATATCACATGAGAATTGGCCAAAACTTCATTCTGACCTCAATTTCATTTGAAACTCTAGTGGTCATCAATAAACTTGCTAGAGCTGCGTTCTCCCCCCAAAACCACCCGGAAACGTAATTCTACTCAAAAAACACTCAAAAAGTAGACATACGAAAAAGATGTCATTCTTAATACATGTACTGCATTGAAAACCTGCAAAAAAGGATGAATATGACAGGGATCATAGTTTTATCAGATGTCATATAAGAATTGGCTTTCAAGCATCAAATCTTCGTTCTGAGCTCAATTTCATGTGAAACCCTAGTGCTCATCACTAATGTCTTAATGTGTCTTTCTCTACCAAAACCACTCAGAAACGCATTTCTACTCAAGAAACACTCAAAAAGTAGACTGATATGAAACAGAAGTCATTCCTTCACAAACACATGTATTGCATTGAAAACATGCAAAAGACGATAAATATGACAGGAAACATAGTTTTTTTTTTCAGATTCACATAATAGTTGATCAAATCTTAATTCTGAGAAACACTCAAAAAGTAGACTGATATGAAAAAGATGTAATTTCTTCACCATGTATTGCATTGAAAACATGCAAAAGAGGACCAATATGACAGGGAACATAGTTGTATCAGATTTCACATAGAATTGGACGCCTAGCATCAAATCTTCATTCTGAGCTCAATTTCATGTGAAACTCTAGCGTTTATCACTAAACTAGCTTAAAGTCTCTTTCTCTCCCAAAACCACCCAGAAATGCATTTCTACTCAAGAAACACTCAAAAAGTAGACTGATATGAAAAAGAAGTAATTTCTTCTCAGAAACACATGTATTGCATTGAAAATCTGCAAAAGAGAATGAATATGACAGGGAACATAGTTTCATCAGATTTCACAAAGAATTGGACGCCAAGCATCAAATCTTCATTCTTTGCTCAATTTTATGTGAAACTCTAGATTTCATCTCTAATGGCTTAATGTGTCTTTCTCTACCAAAACCACCCAGAAATGTAATTCTGCTCAAGAAACACTCAAAAAGTAGACGGATATGAAAAAGATCTAATTTCTTTACAGAAACACCTGTATTATATTGAAAACATGAAAAAGAGAATGAATATGACAGGGAACACAGTTTTATAAGATTTGACATAGAATTGGATGCCAAGCATCAAATCTTCATTCTGAGCTCAATTTCATGTAAAAAAACATTAAAAAAAAATGAAAAAATGGTTGTTTTAGCTTGTAACGAGACATAAGATTTTAATGAACATGTTATTTTGTAAAAATGAAAACAAATAAACAAAATGAAAACAATAAGTCTCCATCTTCTTTAGTCTTTTCGGGCTTCAACCTAGTTTGTCACTAAACTAGGTTGAAGTTTCTTTCTCTCCCAAAACCACCCAGTAACGCATTTCTTCTGAAGAAACAATCAAAAATTAGACTAATGTGAAAAAGATGTAATTTCTTCACAGAAACACATGTATTATATTGAAAATATGCAAAGGAGTAGGAATATGACAGGGAACATAGTGTCATGAGATTTCACATAGAATTGGACGCCTAGCATCAAATCTTCATTCTGAGCTCAATTTCATGTGAAACTCTGGCGTTCATCTAATAGCTTAATGTGTCTTTCTCTACCAAAACCACCCAGAAATGTAATTCTGCTCAAGAAACACTCAAAAATTAGACTAATGAAAAAAAATTATTTCTTCAGAGAAACACATGTTTTGCATTGAAAACATGCAAAAGAGAGTGATTATGACAGGGAACATAGTTTTTTTTAGATTTCAAATGAAAATTGGCCAAATCTTCATTCTGAGCTCAATTTCATGTGAAACTCTAGTGTTTATCACTAAACTAGCTTAAAGTGTCTTTCTCTCCCAAAACCACCCAGTAACGCATTTCTTCTCAAGAAACAATCAAAAATTAGACTAATGTGTAAAAGATGTAATTTCTTCACAGAAACACATGTATTACATTGAAAACATGCAAAGGAGTAGGAATATGACAGGGAACATAGTTTCATCAGATTTCATATAGAACTGGACACCAAGCATCATCAAATCCTCATTCTTTGCTCAATTTTATGTGAAACTCTAGAGTTCATCTAATAGCTTAATGTGTCTTTCTCTACCAAAACCACCCAGAAATGTATTTCTGCTCAAGAAACACTCAAAAATTAGACTAATATGAAAAATAGAATCTTTTTCAAAGAAACACGTTTTGCATTGAAAACATGCAAAAGAGAGCGATTAACAGGCAACATAGTTTTTTTCCAGATTTCACATAAGAATTGGCGAAATCTTCATTCTGTGCTCAATTTCATGTTAAACTCTAGTGTTCATCACTAATGGCTTAATGTGTCTTTCAAAACCACTCAGAAACGCATTTCTACTCAAGAAACACTCAAAAAGTAGACTGATATGATGTAAAAGATGTAATTTCTTCACATAAACACATGTATTGCATTGAAAACATGCAAAGGAGTAGGAATATGACAGGAAACATAGTTTCATCAGATTTCACATAGAATTGGACGCCAAGCATCAAATCTTCATTCTGAGCTCAATTTCATGTGAAACTCTAGTGTTTATCACTAAACTAGCTTAAAGTCTCTTTCTCTCCCAAAACCACCCAGAAATGTATTTCTGCTCAAGAAACACTCAAAAAGTAGACTAATGAAAAAAATTTATTTCTTCAAACAAACACATGTTTTGCATTGAAAACATGCAAAAGAGAGTGATTATGACAGGTAACATAGTTTTTTTTAGATTTCAAATGAAAATTGGCCAAATCTTCATTCTGAGCTCAATTTCATGTTAAACTCTAGTGTTTATCAATAAACTAGGTTAAAGTCTCTTTCTCTCCCAAAACCACCCAGAAACGCATTTCTACTCAAGAAACACTCAAAAGTAGACTGATATGAAAAAGATGTCATTTCTTCACAGAAACACATGTATTGAATTGAAAATATGCAAAAGATGATGAATATGACAGGGAACATAGTTTCATCAGATATCACATGAGAATTGGCCAAAACTTCATTCTGACCTCAATTTCATTTGAAACTCTAGTGGTCATCAATAAACTTGCTAGAGCTGCGTTCTCCCCCCAAAACCACCCGGAAACGTAATTCTACTCAAAAAACACTCAAAAAGTAGACATACGAAAAAGATGTCATTCTTAATACATGTACTGCATTGAAAACCTGCAAAAAAGGATGAATATGACAGGGATCATAGTTTTATCAGATGTCATATAAGAATTGGCTTTCAAGCATCAAATCTTCGTTCTGAGCTCAATTTCATGTGAAACCCTAGTGCTCATCACTAATGTCTTAATGTGTCTTTCTCTACCAAAACCACTCAGAAACGCATTTCTACTCAAGAAACACTCAAAAAGTAGACTGATATGAAACAGAAGTCATTCCTTCACAAACACATGTATTGCATTGAAAACATGCAAAAGACGATAAATATGACAGGAAACATAGTTTTTTTTTTCAGATTCACATAATAGTTGATCAAATCTTAATTCTGAGAAACACTCAAAAAGTAGACTGATATGAAAAAGATGTAATTTCTTCACCATGTATTGCATTGAAAACATGCAAAAGAGGACCAATATGACAGGGAACATAGTTGTATCAGATTTCACATAGAATTGGACGCCTAGCATCAAATCTTCATTCTGAGCTCAATTTCATGTGAAACTCTAGCGTTTATCACTAAACTAGCTTAAAGTCTCTTTCTCTCCCAAAACCACCCAGAAATGCATTTCTACTCAAGAAACACTCAAAAAGTAGACTGATATGAAAAAGAAGTAATTTCTTCTCAGAAACACATGTATTGCATTGAAAATCTGCAAAAGAGAATGAATATGACAGGGAACATAGTTTCATCAGATTTCACAAAGAATTGGACGCCAAGCATCAAATCTTCATTCTTTGCTCAATTTTATGTGAAACTCTAGATTTCATCTCTAATGGCTTAATGTGTCTTTCTCTACCAAAACCACCCAGAAATGTAATTCTGCTCAAGAAACACTCAAAAAGTAGACGGATATGAAAAAGATATAATTTCTTTACAGAAACACCTGTATTATATTGAAAACATGAAAAAGAGAATGAATATGACAGGGAACACAGTTTTATAAGATTTGACATAGAATTGGATGCCAAGCATCAAATCTTCATTCTGAGCTCAATTTCATGTAAAAAAAACATTAAAAAAAAATGAAAAAATGGTTGTTTTAGCTTGTAACGAGACATAAGATTTTAATGAACATGTTATTTTGTAAAAATGAAAACAAATAAACAAAATGAAAACAATAAGTCTCCATCTTCTTTAGTCTTTTCGGGCTTCAACCTAGTTTGTCACTAAACTAGGTTGAAGTTTCTTTCTCTCCCAAAACCACCCAGTGTGGGGTTCTTCGGGCTTTTCTCCTTCTCAGCATTCGCCTGAACCCGAAAATGGCCTATAGCACCACAGAGGACGCATGGGACAACTCACTTCTTTCTATTTCCATTTATTTCAGTCCAAAGTAAAGGCAAACAAATCACTTGGTCGATGTTGAACCTTCTTTGGATACTGCTGTTAGGAGTTCGTAAGGAGTTTTTAAGGTTGAAAACCTTTAAAGAAAACAAATAAATCACGTCAATTATCAGTACATTTACGAAATAATAAGTCCAGGCTATAGTCTATCCCAAAAGCATACATGCAATTTATACTGATAATCTCCTCAAACCAAACTATCATTACTTAAAATATTAACCCCGCACTGCCCAAGCTTAATAAATTAAATAATCAAATTAAATCATTTATCTGCATTTAACACACAAGGGCGCATCTTTTACAAACATTTCCAGCCACAAACAAATCAACCGCAACTTGCGCACCATCACAGCTCTTAAACACATAAATAATAAACATCTATCTAACAAATTATCTTCATCACTCTCTTATACGTACCAATAGCGTCTCTGAGGTCATCTACGTATCTGCTGAACAAGCCCTGTTTCTCTGCAGCTTCACAAACATTTTCCCTGCAGTAATGTCTCCCAATCACACACCAAGGGAAACCAGCAGGTCTGAATCCTATTTATCCCTTCCCACCTGGATCCCTGGAAGTGTGAATTGCACCAATTACCCATGTCTCCTCCTACACCTCAGGTGAAACTCAGGTGAAACTCAGCTGCTCAGCGCTGCCCTCTTGTGCAACATTCTATTATTTACCTACCAACACACATGATATTTAAATAGCAACTTAGATATGAAAATAAAATAACCCATTTGTATATTCTGGCTTTTGCCTTAACACCTCCCACTTGAGCTCCTGGTTACTTAACAAGGAGGTCATAACAGTCTATTAAGCTTCTGATTGTTCTTCGATAGGAAGTAGGATGACTAGTCGTCTGACATCTCTATGAAGAATCGTGGCAGGGATCTTAGTTGAAAGTCTTTTGGTTTCTTTCCGGTTTGTGTCTGTGGCACCTTCTTTGGTTGGCTTCATGACTGGGACAGGGTAGCTGGGGAATGTCCTCACGTTCACGTCTCTTACAATGCCTTTCTTGTCAGCATTGACACTGACCACCCTGGCCAACTTGTACTGACCTCTCAGGGCATTTTGGTCAGCCAACCAGACCACATCTCCCACTGCAACATTTCGCTCCCTGGTGTGCCACTTGTTTCTCACAAACAGATTAGGGCCAGCCAACTCGCTCCACCTCTTCCAGAATTTGCGTACCTCCCTCTGAATACCTTGAAGTCTCTTGTATGGGTAGCTTTCAAACTGAAAATCCCCAGGGTCTCCTGTTGGACTGGCTCGGCCTAGTAAGAGAGAATTGGGGGTTATGTACTCCACGCAGTTTTCCCGGCTTTGAGTCCTGGCATCTATGGGTCTCTCATTTGCCAGGTTGGCTGCCATGAAGAGAAAGGTCTGGAATTCCCCCCATGTGAAAATTCCATCTCCACCAAGGTTGCTCAAGGCTCGCTTCACTATCCGGACAGCTGCCTCTGCTGCCCCGTTTCTGTGGGGAGAATCTGCAGGGTGGATTTTCCAAGACCACTCTGTTCTGTGATTTGCAGCTTCATTTTCAAGCTCAGACTTGTTCAGTTGGTTTAGGAATCTGTGAAGCTCCTCGAGAGCAGGTTTGGCCCCCACAAAGTTTGTGCCAGGATCTGACCACAGTTTCCTGGGGTGTCCCCTCAGGGAAGTGAATCTCTGATAGGCTAGCAGGAATCCTTCAGATGACTGGTCACTTACAACATCTGTGTGTATGGCTCTTGAAGCCATGCAGCAGAAAACAATTCCCCAGACTTTGAGTTTGACTCTTTTCCTTACTTCATCTTTCACCTCATAAGGGCCGAACAGGTCCAAGGTTGTGAACTCAAAAGGTGCGGCTGGGCCTGTTCGCTCAGGTGGTAGGTCACTCCTGATCTGTTGACACTGTCTTGCTCTGTTTTTTCTGCAGACCACACAGCTGTCTACCATTTTCTTGGCAAGTCTTCGACCTTTTATCACCCAGGCTTTTTTCCTCATTCTGAGAAGGGTTCCTGCTACTCCCTCATGGTTTGCTTTGTGAGCTTCCTGTGCCAATAATGTAGACACCCATGCTTCGTATGGTAAAACTGGCACTGCGGTCTTGTCCTCATTGAACATCTGAATCCGGCCTCCACAAACTAAGAGTCCAGAGTCCTCATCTCTGTATACTGCCAATCTGCTTAGAGTAGTGTCTGGAAAAGTTACACCTTCCTGAGCCGCAAGAAAGAGATCTCTGAGCGCATCCTCCCGCTCTCTCACCGTCAGCACAGCTTCATTTTCCTTGAGTGACATTGCCTCCCACTTTGCCTGCCTTCTGGCCTGGCCCTTCCTCTTCAGCCACTTCTCGGCAGCTCGCCACACCCAGGCGATGATCCTGACCAGTCTGGACAGGCTACTGAACTTTTCCACTTCCACCAGATTCTTTATTGTCCAGCCAGTAGGTGTCCTTCTTGCAAGAGGAGACGGGTCAGCTTTGACTTTTTCCTCTGGACTTTCACTGTCTGGGCCAGCCTGCTTTCTTTGAGCTCGGGTTAATGCTGCGGAGAATGCCTTTCTCTGGAGCTTGTTTATGCTCTCCCTGGCATGTGCTGCAACTTCTCCAGCTGACTTTTTAGGCCACTCCTCCACTGGCCACTTCAGGAACTCTGGTCCATTCTGCCACGTGGAATCCCCCTTTAGATCCTCAGGAGAGCCTCCTCTTGTGATGATGTCAGCAATGTTGAGATCTCCAGGAATCCACCACCAGTCTTCCACTGGCCCAGCCTTCTGGATCTCTCCAACTCTGTTAGCGAAGAATGTCTGGTACCCATAGCTATCTCTTTGAATGGCTCCCAGGACGGTCTGACTGTCAACTAGATGGAACCATCTCTTGATCTTCATTCCACCATGCCTTTCAACATACTTCCTGAGCCTGGCTGCAAAGACTGCGCCACAGATCTCAGCCTTTACTGCTTCTCCTTTTTGATCCAGTGGTGTCAGCTTGGCTTTTGATTCCACTAATCGGACTTCAATTCCTCGACTTGTTTCCCACCTCAGGTACATCACAGCTCCATAGGTTTTGTCACTTCCGTCTGAGAATGTGATTCCCCATGGTTTCCCTCTCCAGTCAGCTGGTGTGAGGCTCCTGTGGAATTTAATCTGTCCAAGCTCCACATACTCTTCAAACAGCTGAATGGCTTCTTCTCTGAGGCTCCCTGAGAGCGGTTTATCCCAGGTTTCTCGGGTTAGCTTTCCACTCCCTCCTTCCTGGAATGCTTTCCTGACAAGGATGGCCCCCTTTTGTTTGGCTGGTGAAACTAAGCCAATCGGGTCGTAAAGTCCTGCTACTTGGCTTAGCAGCTCCCTTCTAGTCAGTGGGCTAGGTGTCTTAGGTCTCACCTCCTCTTTGAAAAGATCCTTGCCAACTCTCATCTTCTTTTTCCTTCTGGAAAAGTTGATTGAGGTCATCATGTAGAGCTTGTCTTCCTCCACTTGGTACCCGATTCCTAGGGCTTTGTTGTCCTCATCCCTCATTTGATTTGGAAGGATCAAGGTTTTACCTCCCACTCCTTCTCCTGATCTCAGGACATCTCCTGCAGTTCCTTGCCTCCCACTTTGCTCTGACCGGACCCATGGTTTGAGAAAGAAGCCTCCAGCTCTCAGAATTTCCTCAACTCCTCCTGTGATTCTGTCCAGTTGCTTTAAGTTATTATGGGAAGTTAAGAGATCGTCCACATAACTATCCTCTTCAAGGACTCTGCGTTCCTCCTCCAGGTGAGCAAAGATGGTCAGCCTTGCAGTTTCTCTCATAGCTAGCTGTGCAATACAACCGGCTGGTCTGTCCCCAATGTTGACTCTTCTGATGGCATATTCACCTATCTCTTCGTCTGGACTGTCCCTCCAGAGAAATCTGTGCAGATGCATCTCACGTTCCTCCAACCACACTGAATTATACATCTTCTTGATGTCACCTAGTGCTGCATACACACCTCTTCTGAACCTCAGCAGAACAGCTCGAATTGGGTTGAGAACATCTGGTCCCTTTAGCAGAAGATCATTCATGCTCAATCCCTTGAATTTCTGGCTGCTGTTCCACACAAGCCGCACTGGAGTTGTCACTGAGTGAGGGTTTGGCGCTACTAAATGGCTTACATACCACACTGGGCCTTTCCAGTTGCTCATGATTTCTTCAGTGAGTTTCATTGCTGCGCCTCGATCAACCATCTCATGGACTTGGGTAGCATATGCAACTTGCCACTCCGGCTCTCTCTTCAGTTGCCTTTCTGTTCTCAAGAATGTGGCCTTCACTGCACTTTTGTTGTTGGGGAGAGATGCAGGGTCTTCAGTCCATGGATACTTTGCATCCCAGTGTGGAGACGCCACGTGAGCATCCTCTCTGACGTAGGTGAGTCCTTCTTTTATGATTTCTAATTCCCTCTCCTCCGCCAGAGTCATCTCTTTTCCTCCTGGTTGGCAATTTCCACAGCGACATCCTCCACACTTCGGCTCACAGGCTGCTCCGATGCTGTCCCACCTCCACCACTCCAGGAATTCACGGTTAGTAGCAGCTGTAACCTTCGCCTCAGCCACATTCTCTGCCTCAGCAGCTGGGCCCCTGATGATCTCCTCATAACTGGCTGCAGCTGTTCTCATGGAGCGGGCAAAGTGTGTCTTGGATTCATGCGCTGCTACCTCCACCTCCTCAAACAAGTCAGGGTGTGCTCCGCCCACTGTCTTTCCCAATGGACTCTCCCACAAGACAAGGTCTCCCACAACTTTTACCCTCTGAGGGGCAAGTCTTCCCTCTCTGTGACTGATGAGAAGTTCAACCTCTTTTGGCCTCTTCAACTCCTCAAGCTTGACCTCTGGGAAGAATTTCTGTAACTTCTCAGGTTCGATAACTTTGTGGACTTTGGCGATTTCATCCAGGCCATAGCAGACAAGTTCATGAGCCTTCTCTGTCCCTTTAGGAGTCCTGACTCTGACTCTTAGGAGATATCTTTCAGTGTTCACCTTCATGGTCATCCCACCTACTCCGTGCACAACTAAGGTTATCTTCTCACTTTGTAACTTCAGCCTGTCAGCAGTCTTGTGGGTAATGTAGTTTGTGTCTGATGCAAGGTCCACCAGAGTCCCAATCTTCTGCCCTGCATTGGCTGTGACCTCCATCAGCATCATGATGACAGGAAGTTCGATTTTTCCATTCTTTTCCAAAAGCTCGGACTGGTCCTTACCATAGCTGCTTGTTCTTGCCGTCTTGTTGGTGAAAGCTTTTCTGCACCGTTCTGCCTGCTCTTGGGAAAGTTCAGACAGAAACTCCTCTTGTTCTTCTGTTAGCTTGCCTTTACCTCTGCTGCCTTTTCCATTCTTCTCCTCATTTCCCCTTTTGAGTTCTCCTTTCGGACAGAGAAAGAAATGATGATCTGAGGTGCTTCCCTTCTTACAGTCATTGTTTTTGCACAGGTAAGTGTCTCTACAAAATCCATCATCGTCATGACATCCGAGACACTTTCTGCATGCTCCTAGCTTTTTTACAGCAGCTTTCTTTTCAGGTAGCTTCAGCCCTTTGAACTTCCTACAGAAGAAGATTTTGTCCTTGTGTCTTTCATCGCCGCACACAACACACACGCCTTCCAGCTCTCCTTTCTTTGTGGTTCTTGGAAAAGCATATTTTCTCTCGTATTTCTTTTCTGGACGGTCTGGTTTCTCCATCCTGTCCACTGTCTTTAGCTGTTCAAGCCTCTCAAGAATCTCTTCCTGATTTTTCAGGAATTTAAGGAGCATGTCAAAGTGGTTGTCTGAAGTGACATTATTCCCAGGATCAACCATAAAGATCAGCCAGTCTCTTTTCACAAAGTCAGGTAACTTGCTCTCTATAGATTTTATTACCAGTGGGTTCTTTATTGCACCAGAGTTTCCCAGTTCTGTGAGATCTGCCAGGGCCTTTTCCACAGACTGTATCAGGTCAATGACTTTCCTTGGCTGGTTTCTCTTCACATGAGGCATCTTCTCTAGCTCTTCAAGGATTTCTATGGCGATGGTTGACTTATTTCCATACCTATTCTCCATGACTCTGAATATATCTGTAGCAGTGTTGTAGGTTGACAGCCTGAGGTCCTTAGAAATCTTGTCCTCCACACTATCCAGGAGCTGAATTTTCTTGACTTCAGCTGATCCAGATGGCTCTCCTTGACTTTGAAGGCTTTCCCAGTCTTTCCTCCATCTGTGATATTCTCTTTTGCAGCCACTGAAGATGGGAAGAGTGGTTGGCTTAATCCTCACGATTGGTGCTGCTGGTGTGCGCAGTGCTCTCTCTTTCACACCTCCTGAAGCTTCTGTGGCTAGCGCCACATCTGCAATCCTCCGTGCAGTGACAAATTCAGCTTTCCTTAGCTCAAGCCTGTTGTTGGCTGCTCTCAAGCCTTTGACTCTGCCATCTACATCTTCTCTTGCTGCCCTGGGGATCCATCGCTCCCAGGCTGATGTAACTGTGGTGACCGCATGTATTCGCTTTGTCAGGAGTGTCAGGTACACCTCATATCCCTCCAGGTTGGTACCTTCAACAGGCAAATTACCTGCATGATCGCAGGCTTTTTCTGCTTCCAAGATTGCAGTTGTGAGCTCATCTTGGCCATATCTTGACCACAGGTTAGCCTGGACAATGTCTTTTACCTCTTCAAATCTTGCCTCAGCTTCAGTGGCAGTCCTCTCAATGTCTCCCTCCTGCTGCTCTCTGAGAAGTGCTTCTTCCTCCTCTTCTGGCTTTTTAAACTCAGCCAGAAGTCCAATCCTGTAGTCATCGTTTGCTTCCAGAATTTTCCTACAACAATCTGAGAGCTTATTGAACTCCTCCCTTAGCTCCACTTCAATCATGCTGTGTGACCCTCTGCTGAGGAAGTTGGCCTGTCTGGTGAAGCTGCTTTTTGCAGTGGTCCTCTCCTTCTTGAGCTGTTTCAAAGTTTTCCCCAGAACATCTTCCGCCATCTTTACCTCATGGACATGTACAGCTCTTCTTCTTGCGTCAACAGCTTTTTCCTGGACGTCAGAAGCCTTTTATCCTCCCGTCCACACTGCTCCGCTTGGTTTTCAACTGTGGGGTTCTTCGGGCTTTTCTCCTTCTCAGCATTCGCCTGAACCCGAAAATGGCCTATAGCACCACAGAGGACGCATGGGACAACTCACTTCTTTCTATTTCCATTTATTTCAGTCCAAAGTAAAGGCAAACAAATCACTTGGTCGATGTTGAACCTTCTTTGGATACTGCTGTTAGGAGTTCGTAAGGAGTTTTTAAGGTTGAAAACCTTTAAAGAAAACAAATAAATCACGTCAATTATCAGTACATTTACGAAATAATAAGTCCAGGCTATAGTCTATCCCAAAAGCATACATGCAATTTATACTGATAATCTCCTCAAACCAAACTATCATTACTTAAAATATTAACCCCGCACTGCCCAAGCTTAATAAATTAAATAATCAAATTAAATCATTTATCTGCATTTAACACACAAGGGCGCATCTTTTACAAACATTTCCAGCCACAAACAAATCAACCGCAACTTGCGCACCATCACAGCTCTTAAACACATAAATAATAAACATCTATCTAACAAATTATCTTCATCACTCTCTTATACGTACCAATAGCGTCTCTGAGGTCATCTACGTATCTGCTGAACAAGCCCTGTTTCTCTGCAGCTTCACAAACATTTTCCCTGCAGTAATGTCTCCCAATCACACACCAAGGGAAACCAGCAGGTCTGAATCCTATTTATCCCTTCCCACCTGGATCCCTGGAAGTGTGAATTGCACCAATTACCCATGTCTCCTCCTACACCTCAGGTGAAACTCAGGTGAAACTCAGCTGCTCAGCGCTGCCCTCTTGTGCAACATTCTATTATTTACCTACCAACACACATGATATTTAAATAGCAACTTAGATATGAAAATAAAATAACCCATTTGTATATTCTGGCTTTTGCCTTAACACCCAGTAACGCATTTCTTCTGAAGAAACAATCAAAAATTAGACTGATATGAAAAAGATTTAATTTCTTCACAGAAACACATGTATTATATTGAAAATATGCAAAGGAGTAGGAATATGACAGGAAACATAGTGTCATGAGATTTCACATAGAATTGGACGCCTAGCATCAAATCTTCATTCTGAGCTCAATTTCATGTGAAACTCTAGCGTTTATCACTAAACTAGCTTAAAGTCTCTTTCTCTCCCAAAACCACCCAGAAATGCATTTCTGCTAAAGAAACACTCAAAAATTAGACTAATGAAAAAAAATTATTTCTTCAGAGAAACACATGTTTTGCATTGAAAACATGCAAAAGAGAGTGATTATGACAGGGAACATAGTTTTTTATAGATTTCAAATGAAAATTGGCCAAATCTTCATTCTGAGCTCAATTTCATGTGAAACTCTAGTGTTTATCACTAAACTAGCTTAAAGTGTCTTTCTCTCCCAAAACCACCCAGTAACGCATTTCTTCTCAAGAAACAATCAAAAATTAGACTAATGTGAAAAAGATGTAATTTCTTCACAGAAACACATGTATTACGTTGAAAACATGCAAAGGAGTAGGAATATGACAGTGAAAATAGTTTCATCAGATTTCATATAGAACTGGACACCAAGCATCATCAAATCCTCATTCTTTGCTCAATGTTATGTGAAACTCTAGAGTTCATCTAATAGCTTAATGTGTCTTTCTCTACCAAAACCACCCAGTAACGCATTTCTTCTCAAGAAACAATCAAAAATTAGACTAATGTGAAAAAGATGTAATTTCTTCACAGAAACACATGTATTACGTTGAAAACATGCAAAGGAGTAGGAATATGACAGGGAACATAGTTTCATCAGATTTCATATAGAACTGGACACCAAGCATCATCAAATCCTCATTCTTTGCTCAATTTTATGTGAAACTCTAGAGTTCATCTAATAGCTTAATGTGTCTTTCTCTACCAAAACCACCCAGAAATGTATTTCTGCTCAAGAAACACTCAAAAATTAGACTAATATGAAAAATAGAATCTTTTTCAAAGAAACACGTTTTGCATTGAAAACATGCAAAAGAGAGCGATTATGACAGGCAACATAGTTTTTTTTCCAGATTTCACATAAGAATTGGCGAAATCTTCATTCTGTGCTCAATTTCATGTTAAACTCTAGTGTTCATCACTAATGGCTTAATGTGTCTTTCAAAACCACTCAGAAACGCATTTCTACTCAAGAAACACTCAAAAAGTAGACTGATATGATGTAAAAGATGTAATTTCTTCACATAAACACATGTATTGCATTGAAAACATGCAAAGGAGTAGGAATATGACAGGAAACATAGTTTCATCAGATTTCACATAGAATTGGACGCCAAGCATCAAATCTTCATTCTGAGCTCAATTTCATGTGAAACTCTAGTGTTTATCACTAAACTAGCTTAAAGTCTCTTTCTCTCCCAAAACCACCCAGAAACACATTTCTACTCAAGAAACACTCAAAAGTAGACTGATATGAAAAAGATGTCATTTCTTCACAGAAACACATGTATTGAATTGAAAATATGCAAAAGATGATGAATATGACAGGGAACATAGTTTCATCAGATTTCACAAAGAATTGGACGCCAAGTATCAAATCTTCATTCTTTGCTCAATTTTATGTGAAACTCTAGATTTCATCTCTAATGGCTTAATGTGTCTTTCTCTACCAAAACCACCCAGAAATGTAATTCTGCTCAAGAAACACTCAAAAAGTAGACGGATAGGAAAAAGATCTAATTTCTTTACAGAAACACCTGTATTATATTGAAAACATGAAAAAGAGAATGAATATGACAGGGAACACAGTTTTATAAGATTTGACATAGAATTGGATGCCAAGCATCAAATCTTCATTCTGAGCTCAATTTCATGTAAAAAAACATTAAAAAAAAATGAAAAAATGGTTGTTTTAGCTTGTAACGAGACATAAGATTTTAATGAACATGTTATTTTGTAAAAATGAAAACAAATAAACAAAATGAAAACAATAAGTCTCCATCTTCTTTAGTCTTTTCGGGCTTCAACCTAGTTTATCACTAAAACCAAAACCAAACCAAAACCACCCAGAAATGCATTTCTGCTAAAGAAACACTCAAAAATTAGACTAATGAAAAAAAATTATTTCTTCAGAGAAACACATGTTTTGCATTGAAAACATGCAAAAGAGAGTGATTATGACAGGGAACATATTTTTTTTTAGATTTCAAATGAAAGTTGGCCAAATCTTCATTCTGAGCTCAATTTCATGTGAAACTCTAGTGTTTATCACTAAACTAGCTTAAAGTGTCTTTCTCTCCCAAAACCACCCAGTAACGCATTTCTACTCAAGAAACAATCAAAAATTAGACTAATGTGAAAAAAATGTAATTTCTTCACAGAAACACATGTATTACATTGAAAACATGCAAAGGAGTAGGAATATGACAGGGAACATAGTTTCATCAGATTTCATATAGAACTGGACTCCAAGCATCATCAAATCCTCATTCTTTGCTCAATTTTATGTGAAACTCTAGAGTTCATCTAATAACTTAATGTGTCTTTCTCTACCAAAACCACCCAGAAATGTATTTCTGCTCAAGAAACACTCAAAAATTAGACTAATATGAAAAATAGAATCTTTTTCAAAGAAACACGTTTTGCATTGAAAACATGCAAAAGAGAGCGATTATGACAGGCAACATAGTTTTTTTTCCAGATTTCACATAAGAATTGGCGAAATCTTCATTCTGTGCTCAATTTCATGTTAAACTCTAGTGTTCATCACTAATGGCTTAATGTGTCTTTCAAAACCACTCAGAAACGCATTTCTACTCAAGAAACACTCAAAAAGTAGACTGATATGATGTAAAAGATGTAATTTCTTCACATAAACACATGTATTGCATTGAAAACATGCAAAGGAGTAGGAATATGACAGGAAACATAGTTTCATCAGATTTCACATAGAATTGGACGCCAAGCATCAAATCTTCATTCTGAGCTCAGTTTCATGTGAAACTCTAGTGTTTATCACTAAACTAGCTTAAAGTCTCTTTCTCTCCCAAAACCACCCAGAAATGTATTTCTGCTCAAGAAACACTCAAAAAGTAGACTAATGAAAAAAATTTATTTCTTCAAACAAACACATGTTTTGCATTGAAAACATGCAAAAGAGAGTGATTATGACAGGTAACATAGTTTTTTTTAGATTTCAAATGAAAATTGGCCAAATCTTCATTCTGAGCTCAATTTCATGTTAAACTCTAGTGTTTATCAATAAACTAGGTTAAAGTCTCTTTCTCTCCCAAAACCACCCAGAAACGCATTTCTACTCAAGAAACACTCAAAAGTAGACTGATATGAAAAAGATGTCATTTCTTCACAGAAACACATGTATTGAATTGAAAATATGCAAAAGATGATGAATATGACAGGGAACATAGTTTCATCAGATATCACATGAGAATTGGCCAAAACTTCATTCTGACCTCAATTTCATTTGAAACTCTAGTGGTCATCAATAAACTTGCTAGAGCTGCGTTCTCCCCCCAAAACCACCCGGAAACGTAATTCTACTCAAAAAACACTCAAAAAGTAGACATACAAAAAAGATGTCATTCTTAATACATGTACTGCATTGAAAACCTGCAAAAA
Source organism: Sebastolobus alascanus (assembly GCA_916701645.2). NCBI lineage: Eukaryota > Metazoa > Chordata > Actinopteri > Perciformes > Sebastidae > Sebastolobus > Sebastolobus alascanus. Next base: position 4,858 of record CAKAOJ020000868.1, on the reverse strand, counting down.
AGGATGAATATGACAGGGATCATAGTTTTATCAGATGTCATATAAGAATTGGCTTTCAAGCATCAAATCTTCGTTCTGAGCTCAATTTCATGTGAAACCCTAGTGCTCATCACTAATGTCTTAATGTGTCTTTCTCTACCAAAACCACTCAGAAACGCATTTCTACTCAAGAAACACTCAAAAAGTAGACTGATATGAAACAGAAGTCATTCCTTCACAAACACATGTATTGCATTGAAAACATGCAAAAGACGATAAATATGACAGGAAACATAGTTTTTTTTTTCAGATTCACATAATAGTTGATCAAATCTTAATTCTGAGAAACACTCAAAAAGTAGACTGATATGAAAAAGATGTAATTTCTTCACCATGTATTGCATTGAAAACATGCAAAAGAGGACCAATATGACAGGGAACATAGTTGTATCAGATTTCACATAGAATTGGACGCCTAGCATCAAATCTTCATTCTGAGCTCAATTTCATGTGAAACTCTAGCGTTTATCACTAAACTAGCTTAAAGTCTCTTTCTCTCCCAAAACCACCCAGAAATGCATTTCTACTCAAGAAACACTCAAAAAGTAGACTGATATGAAAAAGAAGTAATTTCTTCTCAGAAACACATGTATTGCATTGAAAATCTGCAAAAGAGAATGAATATGACAGGGAACATAGTTTCATTAGATTTCACAAAGAATTGGACGCCAAGCATCAAATCTTCATTCTTTGCTCAATTTTATGTGAAACTCTAGATTTCATCTCTAATGGCTTAATGTGTCTTTCTCTACCAAAACCACCCAGAAATGTAATTCTGCTCAAGAAACACTCAAAAAGTAGACGGATATGAAAAAGATCTAATTTCTTTACAGAAACACCTGTATTATATTGAAAACATGAAAAAGAGAATGAATATGACAGGGAACACAGTTTTATAAGATTTGACATAGAATTGGATGCCAAGCATCAAATCTTCATTCTGAGCTCAATTTCATGTAAAAAAACATTAAAAAAAAAATGAAAAAATGGTTGTTTTAGCTTGTAACGAGACATAAGATTTTAATGAACATGTTATTTTGTAAAAATGAAAACAAATAAACAAAATGAAAACAATAAGTCTCCATCTTCTTTAGTCTTTTCGGGCTTCAACCTAGTTTATCACTAAAACCAAAACCAAACCAAAACCACCCAGAAATGCATTTCTGCTAAAGAAACACTCAAAAATTAGACTAATGAAAAAAAATTATTTCTTCAGAGAAACACATATTTTGCATTGAAAACATGCAAAAGAGAGTGATTATGACAGGGAACATAGTTTTTTTTAGATTTCAAATGAAAATTGGCCAAATCTTCATTCTGAGCTCAATTTCATGTGAAACTCTAGTGTTTATCACTAAACTAGCTTAAAGTGTCTTTCTCTCCCAAAACCACCCAGTAACGAATTTTCTTATCAAGAAACAATCAAAAATTAGACTAATGTGAAAAAGATGTAATTTCTTCACAGAAACACATGTATTACATTGAAAACATGCAAAGGAGTAGGAATATGACAGGGAACATAGTTTCATCAGATTTCATATAGAACTGGACACCAAGCATCATCAAATCCTCATTCTTTGCTCAATTTTATGTGAAACTCTAGAGTTCATCTAATAACTTAATGTGTCTTTCTCTACCAAAACCACCCAGAAATGTATTTCTGCTCAAGAAACACTCAAAAATTAGACTAATATGAAAAATAGAATCTTTTTCAAAGAAACACGATTTGCATTGAAAACATGCAAAAGAGAGCGATTATGACAGGCAACATAGTTTTTTTTCCAGATTTCACATAAGAATTGGCGAAATCTTCATTCTGTGCTCAATTTCATGTTAAACTCTAGTGTTCATCACTAATGGCTTAATGTGTCTTTCAAAACCACTCAGAAACGCATTTCTACTCAAGAAACACTCAAAAAGTAGACTGATATGATGTAAAAGATGTAATTTCTTCACATAAACACATGTATTGCATTGAAAACATGCAAAAGAGAGTGATTATGACAGGTAACATAGTTTTTTTTAGATTTCAAATGAAAATTGGCCAAATCTTCATTCTGAGTTCAATTTCATGTTAAACTCTAGTGTTTATCAATAAACTAGGTTAAAGTCTCTTTCTCTCCCAAAACCACCCAGAAATGCATTTCTACTCAAGAAACACTCAAAAAGTAGACTGATATGATGTAAAAGATGTAATTTCTTCACATAAACACATGTATTGCATTGAAAACATGCAAAGGAATAGGAATATGACAGGAAACATAGTTTCATCAGATTTCACATAGAATTGGACGCCAAGCATCAAATCTTCATTCTGAGCTCAATTTCATGTGAAACTCTAGTGTTTATCACTAAACTAGCTTAAAGTCTCTTTCTCTCCCAAAACCACCCAGAAATGTATTTCTGCTCAAGAAACACTCAAAAAGTAGACTAATGAAAAAAATGTATTTCTTCAAACAAACACATGTTTTGCATTGAAAACATGCAAAAGAGAGTGATTATGACAGGTAACATAGTTTTTTTTAGATTTCAAATGAAAATTGGCCAAATCTTCATTCTGAGTTCAATTTCATGTTAAACTCTAGTGTTTATCAATAAACTAGGTTAAAGTCTCTTTCTCTCCCAAAACCACCCAGAAACGCATTTCTACTCAAGAAACACTCAAAAAGTAGACTGATATGATGTAAAAGATGTAATTTCTTCACATAAACACATGTATTGCATTGAAAACATGCAAAGGAGTAGGAATATGACAGGAAACATAGTTTCATCAGATTTCACATAGAATTGGACGCCAAGCATCAAATATTCATTCTGAGCTCAATTTCATGTGAAACTCTAGTGTTTATCACTAAACTAGCTTAAAGTCTCTTTCTCTCCCAAAACCACCCAGAAATGTATTTCTGCTCAAGAAACACTCAAAAAGTAGACTAATGAAAAAAATTTATTTCTTCAAACAAACACATGTTTTGCATTGAAAACATGCAAAAGAGAGTGATTATGACAGGTAACATAGTTTTTTTTAGATTTCAAATGAAAATTGGCCAAATCTTCATTCTGAGCTCAATTTCATGTTAAACTCTAGTGTTTATCAATAAACTAGGTTAAAGTCTCTTTCTCTCCCAAAACCACCCAGAAACGCATTTCTACTCAAGAAACACTCAAAAGTAGACTGATATGAAAAAGATGTCATTTCTTCACAGAAACACATGTATTGAATTGAAAATATGCAAAAGATGATGAATATGACAGGGAACATAGTTTCATCAGATATCACATGAGAATTGGCCAAAACTTCATTCTGACCTCAATTTCATTTGAAACTCTAGTGGTCATCAATAAACTTGCTAGAGCTGCGTTCTCCCCCCAAAACCACCCGGAAACGTAATTCTACTCAAAAAACACTCAAAAAGTAGACATACGAAAAAGATGTCATTCTTAATACATGTACTGCATTGAAAACCTGCAAAAAAGGATGAATATGACAGGGATCATAGTTTTATCAGATGTCATATAAGAATTGGCTTTCAAGCATCAAATCTTCGTTCTGAGCTCAATTTCATGTGAAACCCTAGTGCTCATCACTAATGTCTTAATGTGTCTTTCTCTACCAAAACCACTCAGAAACGCATTTCTACTCAAGAAACACTCAAAAAGTAGACTGATATGAAACAGAAGTCATTCCTTCACAAACACATGTATTGCATTGAAAACATGCAAAAGACGATAAATATGACAGGAAACATAGTTTTTTTTTTTCAGATTCACATAATAGTTGATCAAATCTTAATTCTGAGAAACACTCAAAAAGTAGACTGATATGAAAAAGATGTAATTTCTTCACCATGTATTGCATTGAAAACATGCAAAAGAGGACCAATATGACAGGGAACATAGTTGTATCAGATTTCACATAGAATTGGACGCCTAGCATCAAATCTTCATTCTGAGCTCAATTTCATGTGAAACTCTAGCGTTTATCACTAAACTAGCTAAAAGTCTCTTTCTCTCCCAAAACCACCCAGAAAGGCATTTCTACTCAAGAAACACTCAAAAAGTAGACTGATATGAAAAAGAAGTAATTTCTTCTCAGAAACACATGTATGCATTGAAAATCTGCAAAAGAGAATGAATATGACAGGGAACATAGTTTCATTAGATTTCACAAAGAATTGGACGCCAAGCATCAAATCTTCATTCTTTGCTCAATTTTATGTGAAACTCTAGATTTCATCTCTAATGGCTTAATGTGTCTTTCTCTACCAAAACCACCCAGAAATGTAATTCTGCTCAAGAAACACTCAAAAAGTAGACGGATATGAAAAAGATCTAATTTCTTTACAGAAACACCTGTATTATATTGAAAACATGAAAAAGAGAATGAATATGACAGGGAACACAGTTTTATAAGATTTGACATAGAATTGGATGCCAAGCATCAAATCTTCATTCTGAGCTCAATTTCATGTGAAACTCTAGCGTTTATCACTAAACTAGCTTAAAGTCTCTTTCTCTCCCAAAACCACCCAGAAATGCATTTCTACTCAAGAAACACTCAAAAAGTAGACTGATATGAAAAAGAAGTAATTTCTTCTCAGAAACACATGTATTGCATTGAAAATCTGCAAAAGAGAATGAATATGACAGGGAACATAGTTTCATCAGATTTCACAAAGAATTGGACGCCAAGCATCAAATCTTCATTCTTTGCTCAATTTTATGTGAAACTCTAGATTTCATCTCTAATGGCTTAATGTGTCTTTCTCTACCAAAACCACCCAGAAATGTAATTCTGCTCAAGAAACACTCAAAAAGTAGA
>CAKAOJ020000867.1:0-24550 GCA_916701645.2 Sebastolobus alascanus | reverse complement strand
GGAGTTCGTTAAAGTACAAAGCCTGGAAATAGCCAAAAATATACGAAATATTCACACAAAATCAAGATGGCCGACTTCCTGTTGGGTTTAGAGCATGGCACCAAGAGACTTTTTTTTAAGTCTACGAGAGATACATGTGCCTACCAAATCTCGAACATCTAGGTGAAACGTACCGCGAGGGCTGCTTTGTTGAAATTTTGTAGGGGGCGCTATTGAGCCCCCTTGCCACACACAAGCACAAAAACCATATCTGTTAACATATTTTAGCGCTGTTAATGAGTTTGCCAAGTTTCGTTTGTTTTTAAGCAATCCTAGCACCTCAAAAGCAACTTCCTGTTTCATGGCGAACAATACGTCGCCATGGCAACGGCATTTCACGAAAATACAAAACCTTCGCTGTCTGGCGTCATGAAAGTCTTACCATTGTTGTGACCAAATTTGAGGTGGATCTGGTTAACCTGCTAACAGTAGTACACCAAAATATGGCGACAGTAACTTCCTGTTGCCACTAGGTGGCGCTATGAGTATGATTGAAAATTAGACTGTAGATGTCTTCAGGCCAGGACGCTCATCAAATGTAATTAATTTGTATAAGATCTGACCATCTGGAGTGGAGTTACAGTGGTTTGTTTTTTCATGGCGACTCATCGAAATTCGCCAAACCACCACTGCGCCGCCATTCGATGAAAACTCCCAATTTTCAAAAGGAAGCATCAACAAGGTCTTAAGGCTTTTCTCACCTAATTTGAGGTAGATGTGATTAATTTCTGAGGCAGGGCACATCAACATGTACAACATGACATTTCCTGTTACCACTAGGTGGCGCTATGACTGCGAGCCAAAATTTGCATGTGGATGTCATCAGGCTAGGACCCTCATCACACATGCGAAATTTAGAGCAGATTGGAAAATGTATGCCAAAGTTACAACAACTTCCTGTTTTTTGGCGAAAGGCGCGTTTTCGCCGCCACGCCACGGTCAGGTCGTTCAGTGAAAACTCACCAATTGAATAACTTTTCATCCTTAAGGTCTTAAGATGGTCCTGACCAAATTTCAGGTCAATCTGATGAAATCTGGAGGAGGAGTTCGTTAAAGTACACGGCCTATAAAACGCAAAAAATGGGCAAAATTGCATATTAAATCCAATATGGCTGACTTCCTGTTGAGTTTTGGCCATACCTCCAAGAGGCTTTTTTGTGTGTCTTATCATGTTACATCTGTCTGCCAAATTTAATACTTGTAGGTGAAACCGGAGCGAGGGGCTCAAGTTTGCCAATATTCTAGGGGGCGCTAGCGAGCCATTTTGCAACATCCGAGCTGGAGCCCCTTAAAATATCAAATTTTTCACCGCATCTGATAAGTGTGCAAAGTTTAACAACTTTTCGAGCATGGCAAAGGCCTCAAAAACGCGATTCATTTGAGAGAAAAATAATAATAATAATAATAATTAAAGCTGCAAGCAGCGATGAACGGGCCCGAGCACCTCTACGCGCGTCTGGGGTACGCGCGGGACGCCAACCGACGAGGCCAGGCACAATGAAACCGGAACTCTAACGAGCACAATGACGTAGATCACACATGATAAATTTCATGTGAATCGGATGATGTTTGTCACGTAACGCTGACTTCCTGTTGCCAGTAAGTGGCGCTATGACTATGAGTCAATATTGCCATGTAGATGTCCTCAGATCTGGACTACTATGTGGTATTTCAAGTTTGGGGCAGATTGGAAAAAGTACAGTCGAGTTACAATATTTTGTCTTTCAATGGCGAGTCATGCAAATTCTCCGCCACGCCACGTCAACGTCGTTTCAAAAAACCTCACGATTTGAATAACTCTTCATCACAAAGGTCTTCAGATTGTACTGACCAAATCTGAAGTTGATCGGGTTAAGTCTCTAGGAGCAGTTCGTTAAAGTACAAAGCCTGGAAATAGCCAAAAATATACGAAAAATTCACACAAAAATCAAGATGACCGACTTCCTGTTGGGTTTAGAGCATGGCACCAAGAGACTTTTTTTTAAGTCTACGGGTGATACATGTGCTTACCAAATCTCGAACATCTAGGTGAAACGTACCGCGAGGGCTGCTTTGTTGAAATTTTGTAGGGGGCGCTATTGAGCCCCCTTGCCACACACAAGCACCAAAACCATATCTGTTAACATATTTTAGCACCGTTAATGAGTGTGCCAAGTTTTGTTTGTTTTTAAGCAATCCTAGCACCTCAAAAGCAACTTCCTGTTTCATGGCGAACAATACGTCGCCACGGCAACGGCATTTCACGAAAATACAAAACCTTTGCTGTCTGGCATCATGAAGGTCTTACCATTGTTGTGACCAAATTTGAGGTGGATCTGGTTAACCTGCTAACAGTAGTACACCAAAATATGGCGACAGTAACTTCCTGTTGCCACTAGGTGGCGCTATGAGTATGATTGAAAATTAGAATGTAGATGTCTTCAGGCCGGGACGATTATCAAATGTTATTAATTTGGATAAGATCTGACCATCTGGAGTTGAGTTACAGCGGTTTGTTTTTTCATGGCGACTCATCGAAATTCGCCATATCACCACGGTGCCGCCATTTGATGAAAACTCACAATTTTCGAAAGGAAGCATCATCAATGTCTTAAGGCTTTTCTCACCTAATTTGGTAAAGATGTGATTAATTTCTGAGGAGATGTACATCGACGTGTACAACATGACATTTCCTGTTACCACTAGGTGGCGCTATGACTGAGAGTCAAAATTTGCATGTGGATGTCATCAGACCAGGACCCTTATCATACATGTGACATTTAGAGCAGATTGGAAAAGGTATGCCAAAGTTACAGCAACTTCCTGTTTTTTGGCGAAAGGCGCTTTTTCGCCGCCACGCCACGGTGAGATTGTTCAATGAAAACTCACCAATTGAATAACTTTTCATCCTTAAGGTCTTAAGATGGTCCTGACCAAATTTCAAGTTGCTCTGAAAAAAATTGTAGGAGGAGTTCGTTAAAGTACACGTCCTATAAAACGCTAAAAATGTGCGAAAATCGCACATTAAATTCAAAATCGCTGACTTCCTGTTGAGTTTTGGGCATACCTCCCAGAGGCTTTTTTGTGCGTCTCCACATGTTACATCTGTCTGCCAAATTTCATAAATGTAGGTGAAACCGGAGCACGGATATCAATGTTTCCAATTTTCTAGGGGGCGCTAGCGAGCCATTTTGCAACACCCGAAACCGAGACCCTTAAAATATCAAATTTTTCACCGCGTCTGATAAGTGTGCCAAGTTTAACAACTTTTTGAGCATGGCAAAGGCCTCAAAAACGCGATTCATTTGAGAGAAAAAGAAAAAGAAAAAGAAAAAGAAACACTACAGTTTCAATAGGGTCCTCGGACCCGACTTCGTCGGTGCTCGGGCCCTAATAATTAAAGCTGCAAGCAGCGATGAACGGGCCCGAGCACCTTCACGCACGTCGTGGGTACTGGCGGGACCCCGTCGACAAACCCGTACATTTCAGTGACCATCGGACACTGCACGCACAAGTTAGACGTTATTTCCTGCGTGGATTGAGTGGCACAGGAAATGTTGTATTGCAAGTTTTTCACCACTTCCTGTGTCCACTATGTGGCGCTAGAGAACAAGAGCTAAAAATTCATTATGTTGCTTTTTATTAAGTGTGGATCACACAATGTAAATTTCATGTGAATCGGATGATGTCTGTCACGTAACGCTGACTTCCTGTTGCCAGTAGGTGGCACTATGACTATGAGTCAATATTAACATGTAGATGTCCTCAGGTCCGGACTACTATTTGGTAGGTCAAGTTTGGGGCAGATTGGACCAAATACAGTCGAGTTACAACATTTTGTCTTTCAATGGCGAGTCATGCAAATTCTCCGCCACGCCACGTCAACGTCGTTTCAAAAAACCTCACGATTTGAATAACTTTTCATCACAAAGGTCTTCAGATTGTACTGACCAAATCTGAAGTTGATCGGGTTAAGTCTCTAGGAGCAGTTCGTTAAAGTACAAAGCCTGGAAATAGCCAAAAATATACGAAAAATTCACACAAAAATCAAGATGACCGACTTCCTGTTGGGTTTAGAGCATGGCACCAAGAGACTTTTTTTTAAGTCTACGGGTGATACATGTGCCTACCAAATCTCGAACATCTAGGTCAAACGTACCACGAGGGCTGCTTTGTTGAAATTTTGTAGGGGGCGCTATTGAGCCCCCTTACCACACACAAGCACCAAAACCATATCTGTTAACATATTTTAGTGCCGTTAATGAGTGTGCCAAGTTTTGTTTGTTTTTAAGCAATCCTAGCACCTCAAAAGCAACTTCCTGTTTCATGGCGAACAATACGTCGCCACGGCAACGGCATTTCACGAAAATACAAAACCTTCGCTGTCTGGCGTCATGAAGGTCTTACCATTGTTGTGACCAAATTTGAGGTGGATCTGGTTAACCTGCTAACAGTAGTACACCAAAATATCGCGACAGTTACGTCCTGCTGCCACCAGGTGGCGCTATGAGTATGATTGAAAATTAGACTGTAGATATCTTCAAGCCGGGACACTCATCAAATGTTATTAATTTGGATAAGATCTGACCATCTGGAGTCGAGTTACAGCGGTTTGTTTGTTCATGGCGACTCATCGAAATTCGCCATACCACCACGCCGCCGCCATTTGATGAAAACTCACAATTTTCGAAAGGAAGCATCATCAAGGTCTTAAGGCTTTTCTCACCTAATTTGAGATAGATGTGATTAATTTCTGAGGCAGAGTACATCAACGTGTACAACATGACATTTCCTGTTACCACTAGGGGGCGCTGTGACTGCGAGCCAAAATTTGCATGTTGCGGTCATCAGGCAAGGACCCTTATCATACATGTGAAATTTAGAGCAGATTGGAAAATGTATGCCAAAGTTATAACAACTTCCTGTTTTTTGGCGAAAGGCGCTTTTTCGCCGCCACGCCACGGTCAGATCGTTCAGTGAAAACTCACCATTTGAATAACTTTTCATCGTTAAGGTCTTAAGATGGTCCTGACCAAATTTCAAGTCGATCTGATGTAATCTGCAGGAGGAGTTCGTTAAAGTACACGGCCTATAAAACGCAAAAAATGGGCGAAAATCACATATTAAATCCAATATGGCTGACTTCCTGTTGAATTTTGGGCATACCTCCAAGAGGCTTTTTTGTGCGTCTCCACATGATACATCTGTCTGCCAAATTTCATACTTGTAGGTAAAACCGGAGAACGGATATCAATTTTTCCAATTTTCTAGGGGGCGCTAGAGAGCCATTTTGCAAAACCCGAATCTGAGACCCTTAAAATATCAAATTTTTCACCGCGTCTGATAAGTGTGCCAAGTTTAACAACTTTTCCAGCATGGCAAAGGCCTCAAAAACGCGATTCATTTGAGAGAAAAAGAAAAAGAAAAAGAAAAAGAAAAAGAAAAAGAAACACTACAGTTTCAATAGGGTCCTCGGACCCGACTTCGTCGGTGCTCGGGCCCTAATTAAAGCTGCAAGCAGCGATGAACGGGCCCGAGCACCTCTCCGCGCGTCTGGGGTACGCGCGGGACGCCAACCGACGCGGCCAGGCACAATGAAACCGGAACTCTGACGAGCACAATGACGTAGATCACACAATGTAAATTTCATGTGAATCGGATGATGTTTGTCACGTAACGCTGTCTTCCTGTTGCCAGTAGGTGGCGCTATGACTATGAGTCAATATTGCTATGTAGATGTCCTCAGACCTGGACTACTATGTGGTAGGTCAAGTTTGGGGCAGATTGGACCAAGTACAGTCGAGTTCGAACATTTTGTCTTTCAATGGCGAGTCATGCAAATTCTCCGCCACGCCACGTCAACGTCGTTTCAAAAAACCTCACGATTTGAATAACTTTTCATCACAAAGGTCTTCAGATTGTACTGACCAAATCTGAAGTTGATCGGGTTAAGTCTGTAGGAGGAGTTCGTTAAAGTACAAAGCCTGGAAATGGCCAAAAATATACGAAAAATTCACACAAAAATCAAGATGGCCGACTTCCTGTTGGGTTTAGAGCATGGCACCAAGAGCCTTTTTTTTAAGTCTACGGGTGATACATGTGCCTACTAAATCTCGAACATCTAGGTCAAACGTACCGCGAGGGCTGCTTTATTGAAATTTTGTAGGGGGCGCTATTGAGCCCCCTTGCCACACACAAGCACAAAAACCATATCTTTTAACTTATTTTAGCACCGTTAATGAGTGTGCCAAGTTTCGTTTGTTTTTAAGCAAACCTAGCACCTCAAAAACAACTTCCTGTTTCATGGCGAACAATACGTCGCCACGGCAACGGCATTTCACGAAAATACAAAACCTTCGCTGTCTGGCGTCATGAAGGTCTTACCATTATTGTGACCAAATTTCAGGTGGATCTGGTTAACCTGCTAAGAGTAGTACGCCAAAATATCGCGACAGTTACGTCCTGTTGCCACCAGGTGGCGCTATGAGTATGATTGAAAATTAGACTATAGATGTCTTCAAGCCAGGACGCTCATCAAATGTTATCAATTTGGATAAGATTTGACCATCTGGAGTCGAGTTACAGCGGTTTGTTTGTTCATGGCGACTCATCGAAATTCGCCATACCACCACGGCGCCGCCATTCGATGAAAACTCACAGCTTTCGAAAGGAAGCATTATCAAGGTCTTAAGGCTTTTCTCACCTAGTTTGAGATAGATGTGATTAATTTCTGAAGCAGAATACATCAACGTGTACAACATGACATTTCCTGTTACCACTAGGGGGCGCTATGACTGCGAACCAAAATTTGCATGTGGATGTCACCAAGCCAGGACCCTCATCACACATGCGAAATTTAGAGCAGATTGGAAAATGTATGCCAAAGTTACAGCAACTTCCTGTTTTTTGGCGAAAGGCGCTTTTTCGCCGCCACGCCACGGTCAGATCGTTCAGTGAAAACTCACCATTTGAATAACTTTTCATCCTTAAGGTCTTAAGATGGTCCTGAACAAATATCAAGTCGATCGGATGAAATTTGTAGGAGGAGTTCGTTAAAGTACGCGACCTATAAAACGCTAAAAATGGGCGAAAATCGTATATTATATTCAAAATGGCTGACTTCCTGTTGAATTTTGGGCATACCTCCCAGAGACTTTTTTGTGCGTCTCCACATGATACATCTGTCTGCCAAATTTAATACTTGTAGGTAAAACCGGAGAACGGATATCAGTTTTTCCAATTTTCTAGGGGGCGCTAGAGAGCCATTTTGCAAAACCCGAATCTGAGACCCTTAAAATATCAAATTTTTCACCGCTTCTGATAAGTGTGCCAAGTTTCACAACTTTTCCAGCATGGCAAAGGCCTCAAAAAGGCGATTCATTTGAGAGAAAAAGAATAATAATTAAAGCTGCAAGCAGCGATGAACGGGCCCGAGCACCTCTACGCGCGTCTGGGGTACGCGCGGGACGCCAACCGACGTGGCCAGGCACAATGAAACCGGAACTCTGACGAGCACAATGACGTAGATCACACATGGTAAATTTCATGTGAATCGGATGATGTTTGTCACGTAACGCTGACTTCCTGTTGTCAGTAGGTGGCGCTATGACTATGAGTCAATATTGTCATGTAGATGTCCTCAGATCTGGACTACTATGTGGTATTTCAAGTTTGGGGCAGATTGGAAAAAGTACAGTCGAGTTACAATATTTTGTCTTTCAATGGCGAGTCATGCAAATTCTCCGCCACGCCACTTCAACGTCGTTTCAAAAAACCTCACGATTTGAATAACTTTTCATCACAAAGGTCTTCAGATTGTACTGACCAAATCTGAAGTTGATCGGGTTAAGTCTCTAGGAGCAGTTCGTTAAAGTACAAAGCCTGGAAATAGCCAAAAATATACGAAAAATTCACACAAAAATCAAGATGACCGACTTCCTGTTGGGTTTAGAGCATGGCACCAAGAGACTTTCTTTTAAGTCTACAGGTGATACATGTGCCTACCAAATCTTGAACATCTAGGTCAAACGTACCGCGAGGGCTGCTTTGTTGAAATTTTGTAGGGGGCGCTATTGAGCCCCCTTGCCACACACAAGCACCAAAACCATATCTGTTAACATATTTTAGCGCCGTTAATGAGTGTGCCAAGTTTTGTTTGTTTTTAAGCAATCCTAGCACCTCAAAAGCAACTTCCTGTTTCATGGCGAACAATACATCGCCACGGCAACGGCATTTCACGAAAATACAAAACCTTCGCTGTCTGGCATCATGAAGGCCTTACCATTGTTGTGACCAAATTTGAGGTGGATCTGGTTAACCTGCTAACAGTAGTACACCAAAATATGGCGACAGTAACTTCCTGTTGCCACTAGGTGGCGCTATGAGTATGATTGAAAATTAGACTGTAGATGTCTTCAGGCCGGGACGACCATCAAATGTTATTAATTTGGATAAGATCTGACCATCTGGAGTTGAGTTACAGCGGTTTGTTTTTTCATGGCGACTCATCGAAATTCGCCATATCACCACGGTGCCGCCATTTGATGAAAACTCACAATTTTCGAAAGAAAGCATCATCAAGGTCTTAAGGCTTTTCTCACCTAATTTGGTAAAGATGTGATTAATTTCTGAGGAGATGTACATCAACGTGTACAACATGACATTTCCTGTTACCACTAGGTGACGCTATGACTGAGAGTCAAAATTTGCATGTGGATGTCATCAGACCAGGACCCTTATCATACATGTGACATTTAGAGCAGATTGGAAAAGGTATGCCAAAGTTACAGCAACTTCCTGTTTTTTGGCGAAAGGCGCTTTTTCGCCGCCACGCCACGGTCAGATTGTTCAATGAAAACTCACCAATTGAATAACTTTTCATCCTTAAGGTCATAAGATGGTCCTGACCAAATTTCAAGTCGATCTGATGAAATCCGGAGGAGAAGTTCGTTAAAGTACACGGCCTATAAAACGCAAAAAATGGGCAAAATCGCATATAAAATCCAATATGGCTGACTTCCTGTTGAGTTTTGGCCATACCTCCAAGAGGCTTTTTTGTGCGTCTCAACATGTTACATCTGTGTGCCAAATTTCATACTTGTAGGTGAAACCGGAGCGAGGGGCTCAAGTTTGCCAATTTTCTAGGGGGCGCTAGCGAGCCATTTTGCAACACCCGAATCCGAGACCCTTAAAATATCAAATTTTTCACCGAGTCTGACAAGTCTGCCAAATTTAACAACTTTTCGAGCATGGCAAAGGCCTCAAAAACGCAATTCATTTGAGAGAAAAATAATAATAATAATAATAATAAACCTTACAGTTTCAATAGGGTCCTCGGACCCGACTTCGTCGGTGCTCGGGCCCTAATTAAAGCTGCAAGCAGCGATGAACGGGCCCGAGCACCTTCACGCACGTCGTGGGTACTGGCGGGACCCCGTCGACAAACCCGTACATTTCAGTGACCATCGGACACTGCACGCACAAGTTAGACGTTATTTCCTGCGTGGATTGAGTGGCACAGGAAATGTTGTATTGCAAGTTTTTCACCACTTCCTGTGTCCACTATGTGGCGCTAGAGAACAAGAGCTAAAAATTCATTATGTTGCTTTTTATTAAGTGTGGATCACACAATGTAAATTTCATGTGAATCGGATGATGTCTGTCACGTAACGCTGACTTCCTGTTGCCAGTAGGTGGCACTATGACTATGAGTCAATATTAACATGTAGATGTCCTCAGGTCCGGACTACTATTTGGTAGGTCAAGTTTGGGGCAGATTGGACCAAATACAGTCGAGTTACAACATTTTGTCTTTCAATGGCGAGTCATGCAAATTCTCCGCCACGCCACGACAACGTCGTTTCAAAAAACCTCACGATTTGAATAACTTTTCATCACAAAGGTCTTCAGATTGTACTGACCAAATCTGAAGTTGATCGGGTTAAGTCTGTAGGAGGAGTTCGTTAAAGTACAAAGCCTGGAAATGGCCAAAAATATACGAAAAATTCACACAAAAATCAAGATGGCCGACTTCCTGTTGGGTTTAGAGCTCGGCACAAAAAGACTTTTTTTTAAGTCTACGAGTGATACATGTGCCTACCAAATCTCGATCATCTAGGCCAAACGTACCGCGAGGGCTGCTTTGTTGAAATTTTGTAGGGGGCGCTATTGAGCCCCCTTGCCACACACAAGCACAAAAAACATATTTGTTAACATATTTTATCGCCGTTAATGAGTGTGCCAAGTTTCGTTTGTTTTTAAGCAATCCCAGCACCTCAAAAGCAACTTCCTGTTTCATGGCTAAGAATACGTCGCCACGGCAACGGCATTTCACGAAAATTCAAAACCTTCGCTGTCTGGTATCATGAAGGTCTTACCATTAATGTGACCAAATTTGAGGTTTATCTGGTTAACCTGCTAAGAGTAGTACACCAAAATATCGCGACAGTTACGTCCTGCTGCCACCAGGTGGCGCTATGAGTATGATTGAAAATTAGACTGTAGATATCTTCAAGCCGGGACACTCATCAAATGTTATTAATTTGGATAAGATCTGACCATCTGGAGTCGAGTTACAGCGGTTTGTTTGTTCATGGCGACTCATCGAAATTCGCCATACCACCACGCCGCCGCCATTTGATGAAAACTCACAATTTTCGAAAGGAAGCATCATCAAGGTCTTAAGGCTTTTCTCACCTAATTTGAGATAGATGTGATTAATTTCTGAGGCAGAGTACATCAACGTGTACAACATGACATTTCCTGTTACCACTAGGGGGCGCTATGACTGCGAGCCAAAATTTGCATGTTGCGGTCATCAGGCAAGGACCCTTATCATACATGTGAAATTTAGAGCAGATTGGAAAATGTATGCCAAAGTTATAACAACTTCCTGTTTTTTGGCGAAAGGCGCTTTTTCGCCGCCACGCCACGGTCAGATCGTTCAGTGAAAACTCACCATTTGAATAACTTTTCATCGTTAACGTCTTAAGATGGTCCTGACCAAATTTCAAGTCGATCTGATGTAATCTGCAGGAGGAGTTCGTTAAAGTACACGGCCTATAAAACGCAAAAAATGGGCGAAAATCACATATTAAATCCAATATGGCTGACTTCCTGTTGAATTTTGGGCATACCTCCAAGAGGCTTTTTTGTGCGTCTCCACATGATACATCTGTCTGCCAAATTTCATACTTGTAGGTAAAACCGGAGAACGGATATCAATTTTTCCAATTTTCTAGGGGGCGCTAGAGAGCCATTTTGCAAAACCCGAATCTGAGACCCTTAAAATATCAAATTTTTCACCGCGTCTGATAAGTGTGCCAAGTTTAACAACTTTTCCAGCATGGCAAAGGCCTCAAAAACGCGATTCATTTGAGAGAAAAAGAAAAAGAAAAAGAAAAAGAAAAAGAAAAAGAAACACTACAGTTTCAATAGGGTCCTCGGACCCGACTTCGTCGGTGCTCGGGCCCTAATAAGAATTCCTTCAGTTTCAATAGGGCCTTCGCTGGCCCGACGTTGTCGGTGCTCGGGCCCTAATAAACCTTACAGTTTCAATAGGGTCCTCGGACCCGACTTCGTCGGTGCTCGGGCCCTAATTAAAGCTGCAAGCAGCGATGAACGGGCCCTCGCACCTTCCCGCACGTCGGGGCTACTGGCGGGACGCCAATCGACACACCTGTACATTTCAGTGACCATCAGACACTGCACGCACACGTTAGACGATATTTCCTTTGTAGATTGAGTGGCACAGGAAATGACGTATTTCAATTTTTTCACCACTTCCTGTGTCCGCTATGTGTCGCTAGAGAACACACGCTAAACATGCATTATGTTGCTCATTATCAAGTGTAGACCACACATTGTAAATTTCATGTGAATCGGATTATGTTTGTCACATAACGCTGACTTCCTGTTGCCAGTAGGTGGCGCTATGAATAGGAGACAATACTAACATGTAGATGTTGTCAGGCCTGAACTCTTATGTGGTAGGTCAAGTTTGGGGCAGATTGGACCAAGTACAGTTGAGGTACAAAATTTTGTTTTTCAATGGCGAGTCATGCAAATTCTCCGCCACGCCACGTCAACACCGTTTCAAAAAACCTCACGATTTGAACAACTTTTCATCACAAAGATCTTTAGATTGTACTGACCAAATCTGAAGTTGATCGGGTTAAGTCTCTAGGACTAGTTCGTTAAAGTACAAAGCCTGGAAATGGCCAAAAATATACGAAAAATTCACACAAAAATCCAGATGGCCGACTTCCTGTTGGGTTTAGAGCATGGCACCAAGAGACTTTTTGTTAAGTCTACGGGTGATACATGTGTCTACCAAATCTCGAACATCTAGGTGAAACGTACTGCGAGGGCTGCTTCGTTGAAATTTTGTAGGGGGCGCTATCGAGCTCCCTTGCCACACCAAAGCACAAAAACCATATCCGTTAACACATTTTAGCACCGTTAATGAGTGTGCCGAGTTTAGTTCATTTACAAGCATATCTAGCCCTTGAAAAACAACTTCCTGTTTCATGGCGAATGATGCGTCGCCACGGCAAGTACGCTCAACAAAAGCTAAAAAGCTTTGCAGGCTGGCATCAGGAACTTCTTAACACCACGCTGACCAAATTTGAAGTTGATCTGGTTAACCTGCTAAGAGTAGCACGCCAAAATAGAGCGACTGTAACTTCCTGTTGCCAATAGGTGGCGCTATGAGTATGATTCAAAATGAGCCTGTAGATGTCTTCAGGTCGGGACGCTCATCAAATGTCAGAAATTTGGAAAAGATCTGACCATCTGGAGTCGAGTTACAGAGGTTTGTTTTTTAATGGCGAGTCATCGAAATTCGCCATGCCGCCACGGCGCCGCCATTCAACGAAACCTCACAATTTTCACAAGGAAGCATCATCAAGGTCTTAAGGCTTTCCTGACCTAATTTGAGGTGGATCTGATTAGTTTGTGAGGCAGAGTACATCAGCATGCAAAACATGACATTTCCTGTTGCCAGTAGGTGGCGCTATGACTGCGAGCCAAAATTTGCACGTGGATGCCATCAGGGACGGACCTTTATCAGGCATGAGAGATTTGGAGCAGATTGGTTAATGTACGACAAAGTTACAGCAACTTCCTGTTTTTTGGCGAAAGGCGCTTTTTTGCCGCCACGCCACGGCAACATAGTTCGATGAAAATGAAAGATTCGAACAACTTTTCATCACAAAGGTCTTAAGACTGTACTGACCAAATTTGAAGTCGATCGGGTTACAACTCTAGGACTAGTTCGTTAAAGTATAGTGCCTGGAAATGGCAAAAAATACCCTAAAATAACACATTCAATTCAATATGGCTGACTTCCTGTTGGGTTTATGGTATACCTCCAAGAGGCTTTTTTGTACGTCTCAACATGTTGCATATACCTGTCAAATTTCATACTTCTAGGTGAAACCACAACGAGGGGCTCAATGTTAGGAATTTTGTAGGGGGCGCTATCGAGCCATTTTGTCACATCCCAGCAAGAGACCCAGAAAATATCAAATTTTTCACCAGTCCTGATACATGTGCAAAATTTTTTCATTTTCCGAGCACCTTTAGTCACTCAAAACTGCGATTACTTTGTCCTAAAAATAATAATAATAATAATTAAAGCTGCAAGCAGCGATGAACGGGCCCGAGCACCTCTCCGCGCGTCGGGGGTACTGGCGGGACGCCGACTGACGCGGCCGGGCACAATGAAACCGGAACTCCGACCATCGCAACGACGTCTGCCACAAGACTCTACGACAAACGGAGTTATGAAAGGGGGCGGGGCTGATGTGTAGGGGGCGGGGTTAACCTTCACCAACTTATCAGGCACTCTCTGCTGAGTGATATGACACCTCCCACAAGAGTCTACGACAAACGCTTCATTAGTTGGTCAAGGGGGCGGGGCTTATGTGTAGGGGGCGGGGAGAACCTCCACCAAGTTATCAGGCACGCTCTGCTGAGTGATATGACACCTCTCACAAGAGCCTACGACAAACGCTCCATTAGTTAGTCAAGGGGGCGGAGCTTATGTGTAGGGGGCGGGATTAACCTTCACCAACTTATCAGGAACTTTCTGCTGTGTAATATGACACCTCTCACAAGAGCCTACGACAAACGCTTCATTAGTTAGTCAAGGGGGGGGGGCTTATGTGTTGGGGGCGGGGTTAACCTTCACCAACTAATCAGGCACTCTCTGCTGAGTGATATGACACCTCTCACAAGAGCCTACGACAAACGCTTCATTAGTTAGTCAAGGGGGCGGGGCTTATGTGTAGGGGGCGGGATTAACCTTCACCAACTAATCAGGCACTGTCTGCTGAGTGATATGACACCTCTCACAAGAGCCTACGACAAATGCTTCATTACTTAGTCAAGGGGGCGGGGCTTATGTGTAGGGGGCGGGGTTAACCTTCACCAACTAATCAGGCACTCTCTGCTGAGTGATATGACACCTCTCACAAGAGCCTACGACAAACGCTTCATTAGTTAGTAAAGGGGGCGGAGCTTATGTGTAGGGGGCGGGATTAACCTTCACCAACTTATGAGGAACTTTCTGCTGAGTGATATGACACCTCTCACAAGAGTCTACGACAAACGCTTCATTAGTTAGTCAAGGGGGCGGGGCTTATGTGTAGGGGGCGGGGTTAACCTTCACCAACTTATCAGGCACTCTCTGCTGAGTGATATGACACCTCCCACAAGACTCTACGACAATCGGTTCATGACTTATGAAAGTGGGCGGGGCTAACGTATTGGGGCGGGTTCATGAGTCAATATGGACATGTATATGTCTTCAGGACTGGACCCTCATCATGTCTGAGAAATTTGGGGCAGATCGGATTATGTACAGTGTAGTTACAATAACTTCCTGTTTCATGGCGAATGGCCCAAAATGGCCGCCACGCCACGGTCAGGTCGTTCAGTGAAAACTCACCATTTTGATAACTTTTCATCCTTAAGGTCTTAAGATGGTCCTGACCAAATTACAAGTCGATCCGATGAAGTCTGTCGGAGGAGTTCGTTAAAGTACATGGACTATAAAACGCCAAAAACGGGCAAAAATGGGCGAAATTCGCACATTAAATTCAAGATGGCTGACTTCCTGTTGAGTTTTGGGCATACCTACCAGAGGCTTTTTTGTGCGTCTCCACATGATACATCTGTCTGCCAAATTTCATACTTGTAGGTAAAACCGGAGAACGGATATCAAGTTTTCCAATTTTCTAGGGGGCGCTAGAGAGCCATTTTGCAAAATCCGAATCTGAGACCCTTAAAATATCAAATTTTTCACCGCTTCTGATAAGTGTGCCAAGTTTCACAACTTTTCCAGCATGGCAAGGGCCTCAAAAAGGCGATTCATTTGAGAGAAGAAAAAGAATAATAATTAAAGCTGCAAGCAGCGATGAACGGGCCCGAGCACCTCTCCGCGCGTCGGGGGTACTGGCGGGACGCCGACTGACGCGGCCGGGCACAAGGAAACCGGAACTCCAACGAGCTCAACGACGTCTGCCACAAGACTCTATAACAAACGGAGTTATGAAAGAGGGTGGGGCTAATGTGTAGGGGGCGGGGATCACCTTCAACAACTTAACAGGCACTGTCTGCTGAGTGATATGACACCTCTCACAAGAGTCTACGACAAACGCTTCATTAGTTAGTCAAGGGGGCGGGGCTTATGTGTAGGGGGCTGGGAGAACCTTCACCAATGAAACATGAACTCTCTGCTGAGTGATATGATACCACCCACGAGATTCTACGACAAACGGTTCATGAGTTATGAAAGGGGGCGTGGCTAACGTATTGGGGTGTGGCCATGAGTCAATATGGACATGTATATGTCTTCAGGACTGGACCCTCATCATGCCTGAGAAATTTGGGGCAGATCGGATTATGTACAGATTTGTTACAACAACTTCCTGTTTCATGGCGAATGGCCCAAAATGGCCGCCACGCCACGGTCAGGTCGTTCAGTGAAAACTAACCATTTGAATAACTTTTCATCACAAAGGTCTTCAGATTGTACTGACCAAATCTGAAGTTGATCGGGTTAAGTCTGTAGGAGGAGTTCGTTAAAGTACAAAGCCTGGAAATGGCCAAAAATATACGAAGAATTCAAACAAAAATCAAGATGGCCGACTTCCTGTTGGGTTTAGAGCATGGCACCAAGAGACTTTTTTTTAAGTCTACGGATGATACATGTGCCTACCAAATCTCAAACATCTAGGTCAAACGTACCGCGAGGGCTGCTTTGTTGAAGTTTTGTAGGGGGCGCTATTGAGCCCCCTTGCCACACACAAGCACAAAAACCATATCTATTAACATATTTTAGCACCGTTAATGAGTGTGCCAAGTTTCGTTTGTTTTAAAGCAATCCTAGCACCTCAAAAACAACTTCCTTATTGATGGCGAACAATACGTTGCCACGGCAACGGCATTTCACGAAAATTCAAAACCTTCGCTGTCTGGCATCATGAAGGTCTTACCATTGTTGTGAACAAATTTGAGGTGGATCTGGTTAACCTGATAAGAGTAGTACACCAAAATATTACGACAGTTATGTCCTGTTGCCAACAGGTGGCGCTATGAGTATGATTGAAAATTAGACTGTAGATGTCTTCAGGCCAGGACGCTCATCAAATATTATTAATTTTGATAAGATCTGACCATCTGGAGTCGAGTTACAGCGGTTTGTTTGTTCATGGCGTCTCATCGAAATTCGCCATACCACCACGGCGCCGCCATTCGATGAAAACTCACAGTTTTCGAAAGGAAGCATCATCAAGGTCTTAAGGCTTTTCTCACCTAGTTTGAGATAGATGTGATTAATTTCTGAGGCAGAGGACATCAACGTGTACAACATGAGATTTCCTGTTACCAATAGGTGGCGCTATGACTGCAAGCCAAAATTTGCATGTGGATGTCATCAGACCAGGACCCTTATCACACATGAGAAATTTAGAGCAGATTGGAAAATGTATGCCAAAGTTACAACAACTTCCTGTTTTTTGGCGAAAGGCGCTTTTTCGCCGCCACGCCACGGTCAGATCGTTCAGTGAAAACTCACAATTTGAATAACTTTTCATCTTTAAGGTCTTAAGATGGTCCTGACCAAATTTCAAGTCGATCTGATGTAATCTGCAGGAGGAGTTCGTTAAAGTACACGCCCTATAAAACGCAAAAATGGGCGAAAATCGCATATTAAATCCAATATGGCTGACTTCCTGTTGAATTTTGGGCATACCTCCAAGAGGCTTTTTTGTGCGTCTCCACATGATACATCTGTCTGCCAAATTTCATACTTGTAGGTGAAATCGGAGAACGGATATCAGTTTTTTCATTTTTCTAGGGGGCGCTAGCGAGCCATTTTGCAACAGCCGAGCCCGAGTCTCTTAAAATATTAAATTTTTCACCGCCTCTGATATGTGTGCCAAGTTTAACAACTTTTTGAGCATGGCAAAGGCCTCAAAAAGGCGATTCATTTGAGAGAAAAAGAAAAAGAATAATCCTTACAGTTTCAATAGGGTCCTCGGACCCGACTTCGTCGGTGCTCGGGCCCTAATAAGAAGAATTCCTTCAGTTTCAATAGGGCCTTCGCTGGCCCGACGTTGTCGGTGCTCGGGCCCTAATAATAATTCCTTCAGTTTCAATAGGGCCTTCGCTGGCCCGACGTTGTCGGTGCTCGGGCCCTAATAATAAACCTTACAGTTTCAATAGGGTCCTCGGACCCGACTTCGTCGGTGCTCGGGCCCTAATTAAAGCTGCAAGCAGCGATGAACGGGCCCGAGCACCTCTCCGCGCGTCGGGGGTACTGGCGGGACGCCGACTGACGCGGCCGGGCACAATGAAACCGGAAATCTGACGAGCGCAACGACTTCAGCCACAAGACTCTACGACAAACGGTGTTATGAAAAGGGGCGGGGCTAATGTGTAGGGGGCGGGGTTAACCTTCACCAACTTATCAAGCACTCTCTGCTGAGTGTTATGACATCTCTCACAAGAGCCTACGACAAACACTTCATTAGTTAGTCAAGGGGGCGGAGCTTATGTGTAGGGGGCGGGATTAACCTTCACCAACTTATCAGGAACTTTCTGCTGAGTGATATGACACCTCTCACAAGAGCCTACGACAAACGGTTCATTAGTTAGTCAAGGGGGCGGGGCTTGTGTGTAGGGGGCAGGGTTAACCTTCACCAACTAATCAGGCACTCTCTGCTGAGTGATATGACACCTCTCACAAGAGCCTACGACAAAAGCTTCATTAGTTAGTCAAGGGGGCGGGGCTTATGTGTAGGGGGCGGGGTTGATCTTCACCAACTAATCAGGCGCTCTCTGCTGAGTGATATGACACCTCTCACAAGAGCCTAAGACAAACGCTTCATTAGTTAGTCAAGGGGGCGGAGCTTATGTGTAGGGGGCGGGATTAACCTTCACCAACTTATCAGGAACTTTCTGCTGAGTGATATGACACCTCTCACAAGAGTCTACGACAAACGCTTCATTAGTTAGTCAAGGGGGCGGGGCTTATGTGTAGGGGGCGGGGTTAACCTTCACCAACTTATCAGGCACTCTCTGCTGAGTGATATGACACCTCCCACAAGACTCTACGACAATCGGTTCATGACTTAAGAAAGTGGGCGGGGCTAACGTATTGGGGCGGGGCCATGAGTCAATATGGACATATATATGTCTTCAGGACTGGACCCTCATCATGTCTGAGAAATTTGGGGCAGATCGGATTATGTACAGTGTAGTTACAACAACTTCCTGTTTCATGGCGAATGGCCCAAAATGGCCGCCACGCCACGGTCAGGTCGTTCAGTGAAAACTCACCATTTTGATAACTTTTCATCCTTAAGGTCTTAAGATGGTCCTGACCAAATTACAAGTCGATCCGATGAAGTCTGTCGGAGGAGTTCGTTAAAGTACACGGCCTATAAAACGCCAAAAACGGGCGAAAATCGTATATTATATTCAAAATGGCTGACTTCCTGTTGAATTTTGGGCATACCTACCAGAGGCTTTTTTGTGCGTCTCCACATGATACATCTGTCTGCCAAATTTCATACTTGTAGGTAAAACCGGAGAACCGATATCAAGTTTTCCAATTTTCTAGGGGGCGCTAGAGAGCCATTTTGCAAAATCCGAATCTGAGACCCTTAAAATATCAAATTTTTCACCGCTTCTGATAAGTGTGCCAAGTTTCACAACTTTTCCAGCATGGCAAGGGCCTCAAAAAGGCGATTCATTTGAGAGAAAAAGAAAAAGAAAAAGAATAATAATAAGAATTCCTTCAGTTTCAATAGGGCCTTCGCTGGCCCGACGTTGTCGGTGCTCGGGCCCTAATAATAATTAAAGCTGCAAGCAGCGATGAACGGGCCCGAGCACCTCTCCGCGCGTCGGGGGTACTGGCGGGACGCCGACTGACGCGGCCGGGCACAATGAAACCGGAACTCCGACGAGAGCAACGACGTCTGCCACAAGACTCTACGACAAACGGAGTTATGAAAGGGGGCGGGGCTAATGTGTAGGGGGCAGGGATCACCTTCACCAACTTATCAGGCACTCTCTGCTGAGTGGTATGACACCTCTCACAAGAGTCTACGACAAACGCTTCATTAGTTAGTCAAGGGGGCGGGGCTTGTGTGTAGGGGGCGGGGAGAACCTTCACCAATGAAAAATGAACTCTCTGCTGAGTGATATGATACCACCCACGAGATTCTACGACAAACGGTTCATGAGTTATGAAAGGGGGCGTGGCTAACATATTGGGGCGTGGCCATGAGTCAATATGGACATGTATATGTCTTCAGGACTGGACCCTCATCATGCCTGAGAAATTTGGGGCAGATCGGATTATGTACAGATTTGTTACAACAACTTCCTGTTTCATGGCGAATGGCCCAAAATGGCCGCCACGCCACGGTCAGGTCGTTCAGTGAAAACTCACCATTTGAATAACTTTTCATCACAAAGGTCTTCAGATTGTACTGATCAAATCTGAAGTTGATCGGGTTAAGTCTGTAGGAGGAGTTCGTTAAAGTACAAAGCCTGGAACTGGCCAAAAATATACGAAGAATTCAAACAAAAATCAAGATGGCCGACTTCCTGTTGGGTTTAGAGCATGGCACCAAGAGACTTTTTTTTAAGTCTACGAATGATACATGTGCCTACCAAATCTCAAACATCTAGGTCAAACGTACCGCGAGGGCTGCTTTGTTGAAGTTTTGTAGGGGGCGCTATTGAGCCCCCTTGCCACACACAAGCACAAAAACCATATCTATTAACATATTTTAGCACCGTTAATGAGTGTGCCAAGTTTCGTTTGTTTTAAAGCAATCCTAGCACCTCAAAAACAACTTCCTTTTTGATGGCGAACAATACGTTGCCACGGCAACGGCATTTCACGAAAATTCAAAACCTTCGCTGGCTGGCATCATGAAGGTCTTACCATTGTTGTGAACAAATTTGAGGTGGATCTGGTTAACCTGCTAAGAGTAGTACACCAAAATATCACGACAGTTATGTCCTGTTGCCAACAGGTGGCGCTATGAGTATGATTGAAAATTAGACTGTAGATGTCTTCAGGCCAGGACGCTCATCAAATGTTATTAATTTTGATAAGATCTGACCATCTGGAGTCGAGTTACAGCGGTTTGTTTGTTCATGGCGTCTCATCGAAATTCGCCATACCACCACGGCGCCGCCATTCGATGAAAACTCACAATTTTCGAAAGGAAGCATCATCAAGGTCTTAAGGCTTTTCTCACCTAGTTTGAGATAGATGTGATTAATTTCTGAGGCAGAGGACATCAACGTGTACAACATGAGATTTCCTGTTACCAATAGGTGGCGCTATGACTGCAAGCCAAAATTTGCATGTGGATGTCATCAGGCCAGGACCCTTATCACACATGAGAAATTTAGAGCAGATTGGAAAATTTATGCCAAAGTTACAACAACTTCCTGTTTTTTGGCGAAAGGCGCTTTTTCGCCGCCACGCCACGGTCAGGTCGTTCAGTGAAAACTCACCATTTGAATAACTTTTCATCCTTAAGGTCTTAAGATGGTCCTGACCAAATTTCAAGTCGCTCTGAAAAAAATTGTAGGAGGAGTTCGTTAAAGTACGCGACCTATAAAACGCCAAAAATGGGCGAAAATCGCATATTATACTCAAAATGGCTGGCCTCCTGTTGAATTTTGGGCATACCTCCCAGAGGCTTTTTTGTGCGTCTCCACATGCTACATCTGTCTGCCAAATTTCATACTTGTAGGTAAAACCGGAGAACGGATATCAACTTTTTCAATTTTCCAGGGGGCGCTAGAGAGCCATTTTGCAAAACCCGAATCTGAGACCCATAAAATATCAAATTTTTCACCGCGTCTGACAAATGTGCCAAGTTTAACAACTTTTCCAGCATGTTAAGGTCCTCAAAAAGGCGATTCATTTGGGAGGAGAAAAAGAAAAATAATAATCCCTTCAGTTTCAATAGGGTCCTCGGACCCGACTTCGTCGGTGCTCGGGCCCTAATTAAAGCTGCAAGCAGCGATGAACGGGCCCGAGCACCTCTACACGCGTCTGGGGTACGCACGGGACGCCAACCGACGAGGCCAGGCACAATGAAACCGGAACTCTGACGAGCACAATGACGTAGATCACACATGGTAAATTTCATGTGAATCGGATGATGTTTGTCACGTAACGCTGACTTCCTGTTGCCAGTAGGTGGCGCTATGACTATGAGTCAATATTGCCATGTAGATGTCCTCAGATCTGGACTACTATGTGGTATTTCAAGTTTGGGGCAGATTGGAAAAAGTACAGTCGAGTTACAATATTTTGTCTTTCAATGGCGAGTCATGCAAATTCTCCGCCACGCCACGTCAACGTCGTTTCAAAAAACCTCACGATTTGAATAACTTTTCATCACAAAGGTCTTCAGATTGTACTGACCAAATCTGAAGTTGATCGGGTTAAGTCTCTAGGAGCAGTTCGTTAAAGTACAAAGCCTGGAAATAGCCAAAAATATACGAAAAATTCACACAAAAATCAAGATGACCGACTTCCTGTTGGGTTTAGAGCATGGCACCAAGAGACTTTTTTTTAAGTCTACGGGTGATACATGTGCCTACCAAATCTCGAACATCTAGGTGAAACGTACTGCGAGGGCTGCTTTGTTGAAATTTTATAGGGGGCGCTATTGAGCCCCCTTGCCACACACAAGCACCAAAACCATATCTGTTAACATATTTTAGCGCCGTTAATGAGTGTGCCAAGTTTCGTTAGTTTTTAAGCAATCCTAGCAACTCAAAAGCAACTTCCTGTTTCATGGCGAACAATACGTCGCCACGGCAACGGCATTTCACGAAAATACAAAACCTTCGCTGTCTGGCATCATGAAGGACTTACCATTGTTGTGACCAAATTTGAGGTGGATCTGGTTAACCTGCTAACAGTAGTACACCAAAATATGGCGACAGTAACTTCCTGTTGCCACTAGGTGGCGCTATGAGTATGATTGAAAATTAGATTGTAGATGTTTTCAGGCCGGGACGATCATCAAATGTTATTAATTTGGATAAGATCTGACCATCTGGAGTTGAGTTACAGCGGTTTGTTTTTTCATGGCGACTCATCGAAATTCGCCATATCACCACGGTGCCGCCATTTGATGAAAACTCACAATTTTCGAAAGGAAGCATCATCAAGGTCTTAAGGCTTTTCTCACCTAATTTGGTAAAGATGTGATTAATTTCTGAGGATATGTACATCAACGTGTACAACATGACATTTCCTGTTACCACTAGGTGGCGCTATGACTGAGAGTCAAAATTTGCATGTGGATGTCATCAGGCCAGGACCCTTATCATACATGTGACATTTAGAGCAGATTGGAAAAGGTATGCCAAAGTTACAGCAACTTCCTGTTTTTTGGCGAAAGGCGCTTTTTCGCCGCCACGCCACGGTCAGGTCGTTCAGTGAAAACTCACCAATTGAATAACGTTTCATCCTTGAGGTCTTAAGATGGTGCTGACCAAATTTCAGGTCAATCTGATGAAATCTGGAGGAGGAGTTCGTTAAAGTACACGGCCTGTAAAAAGCAAAAAATGGGCAAAATTGCATATTAAATCCAATATGGCTGACTTCCTGTTGAATTTTGGTCATACCTCCAAGAGGCTTTTTTGTGCGTCTCAACATGTTACATCTGTGTGCCAAATTTCATACTTGTAGGTGAAACCGGAGCGAGGGGCTCAAGTTTGCCAATTTTCTAGGAGGCGCTAGCGAGTCATTTTGCAACACCCGAGACCGAGACCCTTAAAATATCAAATTTTTCACCGCGTCTGATAGGTGTGCAAAGTTTAACAACTTTTCCAGCATGGCAAAGGCCTCAAAAACGCGATTCATTTTAAGAATAATAATAATAATAATAATCCTTTCAGTTTCAATAGGGTCCTCGGACCCGACTTCGTCGGTGCTCGGGCCCTAATAATAATAATAATAATAATAATAATAATAATAAACGGACCAATTACAATAGGGCCTTCGCAGACCTGCGGTCAGTGCTCGGGCCCTAATAATAATAATAATAATAAACGGACCAATTACAATAGGGCCTTCGCAGACCTGCGGTCAGTGCTCGGGCCCTAATTACTTCGTAGTGTGTTGTGACACAATAGAAGATCAATGTTTGTTTGATTCTGTAAACCAGTAGGCAGCATCAAAAACAATTACACTGTCATATGGGCAACTGTGAAAGCAAATTGCTTTTCTTGTTATCTTCTAATTCAGGAACCATTATCACTGTCGCTGTCTAATTTAGCATAATAAAAGAAACTCTTCTTTAAGAAAGTTAATGTACCAGAAGCTGCAGAAAAATGTTCTGCATCAGCATTTTTAACCGGGGACAAATTAAGGCCGACTCTTTGCTTCCCCTTCACCTCGCTCTTCCTGGGAAATATGCCCTCATGATGTTGAGTTCACTTCACTGTGACTACTGCACTGTGAATAATGTTTGTAATAATTTCTTGCAACAATTTTAGATCATAGCTTCCTGCAACTGCCACCACAATGGCCCCGCAGGCTACTAACCAGCCACCAAATGTACAAAAATAACAGCTTTCACTGCAGAAATAGTGATGAAAGGAAGAATAAATCGGTGGAAAGCTGTAGGTAATAAACCTCCTCTGCATCGAATATCAGCGTCAGCCCACCAATAAGTTGTTGCCTCATGTTGCTGTATCATTTTGGAGCACGCATTCAGCTTCATGGTCACTCTGCTACCATTCATTCGCCTCTGAAAGAGCTGCAGAAAAACAAAAACGGAGAGTCTGTTTGATATTGAGATCATGACCCTGCAGGGAGCTGAGAAAGGGCCTTGCTGCTGCTGTGTTAGATGGTGTGGAAAGAAGCCATTTCATCGTAAACACAAGCACAACAGACTCGGGCATGTGTAGCACGAGACTTATTTCCAAAAAAACGGGGAAAAAACTGCGTCGCATCTTCTCGGCGGGCAGTTTA
>CAKAOJ020000866.1:0-24460 GCA_916701645.2 Sebastolobus alascanus | reverse complement strand
AGAAAAAAAAAACGTCAAATGACACCGAGACAGTCACTGACCCCAAGGACAGCCAATGACACCAAGACGCACATGACCCGAATCCAGCCACGAGACAGTCAATGACCCGGGGCCCAAAAAGACCCGGACAGTCACTGCCCCAAGACATCACATGACCCCAAGCATCCCCCTTTGACCACAGAAAAGGACAGTCACATAAACCCAGAGACAGCAATGACCCCCGAAACAGTAAATGAACCAAAAAAATGACACCGAGACTCACATGACCCAAGGACAGTAAATGACACAAACAGTCCCCATGACCCGAACATAAAAATACACCAGAGACATCCATGAACAAGACATCAAGCCCCAGACCCCGCACATGCCCCCAGAGACAGCAAATACCCCAGGACAGTCAAATGCCCAAAAAACAGACATCCCCAAGACATCACATGACCCAGAGACATCCCATGACCAAGACAGTCAAAAGACACAGACATCACAGACACCAAGACAGTACATGCCCGGACAGCACTGCACAAAAAGAAGTCAATGACCCGGACAGTCACTGACACCAGAAAACCCGTCACATACACCAGAGCAGTAATGACACAGAACAGTAAAATGCACCAGAGACAGTAATGACACCAGGACAGTCACATGACACCAGAGCCAGCCCCCATGCCCACAAGCGTCACAGACACCAAAGACAGAAATGACACCAAGACAGTCCTGCACCAGAGCGTACTGACCCCCGAGACATCACATAAACCACAGAGACAGTCACATGACCCCAGGGCCCCTAAATGACCCGAGCAGTCACATGACACAGAGCAGCCAGCCCAAGGACGCCATGCCCCCGAAACAGTAAAAGCACCAGAGACAGTCACATGACCCCAAGAACAGTAATGACCCCAGAGACTCAATGACCCGAGACATCACAGACCACAGGGACAGTCAAATGACCCCAAGCAGTCACATGACACCAGAGACAGTCACATGAACCAACAGTCAAATGACACCAGACAGTCACATGACAAAGACAGTCCATGCCACGAGACTCACAGACACCGAAGACAGTCAAATGAACCAGAGACAGTCACATCCACCAGAGACATCACATGAAAGAGAAGTAAAAGACCCCAGAGACAGTCACATGACACCAGAGACAGTCACATGACACCAGAGACAGTCCCATGACACCAGAGACAGTCACATGACCACAGAGACAGTCACATGACACCGAGAGACAGGTCACATGACCACAGAGACAGTCACATGACCACCAGAGACAGTCACATGACACCAGAGACAGTCAAATGACACCAGAGACAGTCACATGACCACAGAGACAGTCACATTACAACGAGAGACAGTCACATGACACCAGAGACAGTCACATGACACCAGAGACAGTCACATGACACCAGAGACAGTCACATGACACCAGAGACAGTCACATGACACAGAGACAGTCACATGACACCAGAGACAGTCACATGACACCAGAGACAGTCACATGACACCAGAGACAGTCACATGACACCAGAGACAGTCACATGACACCAGAGACAGTCACATGACACCAGAGACAGTCAAATGACACCAGAGACAGTCACATGACACCAGAGACAGTCACATGACCCAGAGACAGTCACATGACACAGAGACAGTCACATGACACCAGAGACAGTCACATGACACCAGAGACAGTCACATGACACCAGAGACAGTCACATGACACCAGAGACAGTCACATGACACCAGAGACAGTCACATGACACCAGAGACAGTCACATGACACCAGAGACAGTCACATGACACCAGAGACAGTCACATGACACCAGAGACAGTCACATGACACCAGAGACAGTCACATGACACCAGAGACAGTCACATGACACCAGAGACAGTCACATGACACCAGAGACAGTCACATGACACCAGAGACAGTCACATGACACAGAGACAGTCACATGACCACAGAGACAGTCACATGACACCAGAGACAGTCACATGACACCAGAGACAGTCACATGACACCAGAGACAGTCACATGACACCAGAGACTGTCACATGACCACAGAGACAGTCACATGACACCAGAGACAGTCACATGACACCAGAGACAGTCACATGACACCAGAGACAGTCACATGACACCAGAGACAGTCACATGACACCAGAGACAGTCACATGACACCAGAGACAGTCACATGACACCAGAGACAGTCACATGACACCAGAGACAGTCACATGACACCAGAGACAGTCACATGACACCAGAGACAGTCACATGACCACAGAGACAGTCACATGACACCAGAGACAGTCACATGACACCAGAGACAGTCACATGACACCAGAGACAGTCACATGACACCAGAGACAGTCACATGACCACAGAGACAGTCACATGACACCAGAGACAGTCACATGACACAGAGACAGTCACATGACACCAGAGACAGTCACATGACCACAGAGACAGTCACATGACACCAGAGACAGTCACATGACACCAGAGACAGTCACATGACACCAGAGACAGTCACATGACCACAGAGACAGTCACATGACACCAGAGACAGTCACATGACACCAGAGACAGTCACATGACACCAGAGACAGTCACATGACACCAGAGACAGTCACATGACACAGAGACAGTCACATGACACCAGAGACAGTCACATGACACCAGAGACAGTCACATGACACCAGAGACAGTCACATGACACCAGAGACAGTCACATGACCACAGAGACAGTCACATGACACCAGAGACAGTCACATGACACCAGAGACAGTCACATGACAACAGAGACAGTCACATGACACCAGAGACAGTCACATGACACCAGAGACAGTCACATGACACCAGAGACAGTCACATGACACCAGAGACAGTCACATGACACCAGAGACAGTCACATGACACCAGAGACAGTCACATGACACCAGAGACAGTCACATGACACAGAGACAGTCACATGACCACAGAGACAGTCACATGACACCAGAGACAGTCACATGACCACAGAGACAGTCACATGACACCAGAGA
This sequence comes from Sebastolobus alascanus, assembly GCA_916701645.2. Classification (NCBI taxonomy): domain Eukaryota; kingdom Metazoa; phylum Chordata; class Actinopteri; order Perciformes; family Sebastidae; genus Sebastolobus; species Sebastolobus alascanus. Next base: position 21,412 of record CAKAOJ020000866.1, on the reverse strand, counting down.
CAGTCACATGACACCAGAGACAGTCACATGACCACAGAGACAGTCACATGACACCAGAGACAGTCACATGACACCAGAGACAGTCACATGACACCAGAGACAGTCACATGACCACAGAGACAGTCACATGACACCAGAGACAGTCACATGACACCAGAGACAGTCACATGACCACAGAGACAGTCACATGACACAGAGACAGTCACATGACCACAGAGACAGTCACATGACACCAGAGACAGTCAAATGACACCAGAGACAGTCACATGACACCAGAGACAGTCACATGACACCAGAGACAGTCACATGACACCAGAGACAGTCACATGACACCAGAGACAGTCACATGACACAGAGACAGTCACATGACACCAGAGACAGTCAAATGACACCAGAGACAGTCACATGACACCAGAGACAGTCACATGACACCAGAGACAGTCACATGACCACAGAGACAGTCACATGACCACAGAGACAGTCACATGACACCAGAGACAGTCACATGACCACAGAGACAGTCACATGACCACAGAGACAGTCACATGACACCAGAGACAGTCACATGACCACAGAGACAGTCACATGACACCAGAGACAGTCACATGACACCAGAGACAGTCACATGACCACAGAGACAGTCACATGACACCAGAGACAGTCACATGACACCAGAGACAGTCACATGACACCAGAGACAGTCACATGACCACAGAGACAGTCACATGACACCAGAGACAGTCACATGACACCAGAGACAGTCAAATGACACCAGAGACAGTCAAATGACACCAGAGACAGTCACATGACCACAGAGACAGTCACATGACACCAGAGACAGTCAAATGACACCAGAGACAGTCACATGACACCAGAGACAGTCACATGACACCAGAGACAGTCACATGACACCAGAGACAGTCACATGACACCAGAGACAGTCACATGACACAGAGACAGTCACATGACACCAGAGACAGTCACATGACACCAGAGACAGTCAAATGACACCAGAGACAGTCACATGACACCAGAGACAGTCACATGACCACAGAGACAGTCACATGACCACAGAGACAGTCAAATGACACCAGAGACAGTCACATGACACCAGAGACAGTCACATGACCCAGAGACAGTCACATGCCACAGAGACAGTCACATGACACCAGAGACAGTCACATGACACAAGAGACAGTCACATGACACCAGAGACAGTCACATGACACAGAGACAGTCACATGACACCAGAGACAGTCACATGACACCAGAGACAGTCACATGACACCAGAGACAGTCACATGACACCAGAGACAGTCACATGACCACAGAGACAGTCACATGACCACAGAGACAGTCACATGACACCAGAGACAGTCAAATGACACCAGAGACAGTCACATGACACCAGAGACAGTCACATGACACCAGAGACAGTCACATGACCACAGAGACAGTCACATGACCACAGAGACAGTCACATGACCACAGAGACAGTCAAATGACACCAGAGACAGTCACATGACACCAGAGACAGTCACATGACACCAGAGACAGTCACATGACACCAGAGACAGTCACATGACCACAGAGACAGTCACATGACACCAGAGACAGTCAAATGACACAGAGACAGTCACATGACACCAGAGACAGTCACATGACACCAGAGACAGTCACATGACACCAGAGACAGTCACATGACACCAGAGACAGTCAAATGACACCAGAGACAGTCACATGACACCAGAGACAGTCAAATGACACCAGAGACAGTCACATGACACAGAGACAGTCACATGACACCAGAGACAGTCACATGACACCAGAGACAGTCACATGACACCAGAGACAGTCACATGACCACAGAGACAGTCACATGACACCAGAAGACAGTCACATGACACCAGAGACAGTCACATGACACCAGAGAGAGTCACATGACACCAGAGACAGTCACATGACCATCAGAGACAGTCACATGACACCAGAGACAGTCAAATGACACCAGAGACAGTCACATGACACCAGAGACTGTCACATTGCCACCAGAGACAGTCACATGACCACCAGAAGACAGTCATATGACACCATAGACAGTCACTTGACACCAGAGACACATGTCACAATGAACAGCACATGACCAGAGACAGTCACTTGACCCAAAAAAAACCCCCCAGAGACAGTCACATGCCCCCCAAAAAAAAACCCCAAGAAACCAAAAAGAAAAAACCCCCAAAAAACCCATGACCCCAGAAACAGTCAAATGACCCCAGAGACAGTCACATGACACCAGAGACAGTCAATGACACCAGAGACAGTCACATGCCCACAGAGACAGTCACATGCCACGGGACAAAAACCACAAAAAAAACAAAAACAAGACAAAAACCAAAAAAAACCCCAAAAAAAAAACCCAAAAAAAAACCCAAACCCAAAAAAAAACCCCCAAGAACCGGGAAAGAAATGACCCCAAGGACAGTCACATGACCAAGAGACAGTCACATGACCACAGAGACAGTACATGACACCAAGACAGTCAAATGACACCAGAAACCAAAAAGACAGTCACATGACCACAGAGACAGTCACATGACCCCAAGACAGTCAAATGACACCAGAGACAGTCAATGACACCCCCCCCCCCCCACAGAGACAGTCACATGACACCAAAGACAGTCAAATGACACCAAAAGCAAAAAAAAGCAAAAAAAAGAAAACCCCCAAAAAGAAAACCCAAACAGAAAGCCAAAACAGAAAAAAAACCCCAGAAAAACCCCAAAGGCCAAAAACCCAAAAAAAAAACCCAAAAAGGACAGTACATGAAAAAACCAGAAATAAAAAAAAATTAAAAAAAAAATTCCCCAAAAGTCAAATGCCCACGAGACAGTCACATGACACCAGAGACAGTCACATGACACCAGGACAGTCAAATGACCCAGACATCACATGACCCCAGAGACAGTCACATGCCCACGAGCCCCAAAACCCCCAAAGAAGTCAAATGACACCAGAGACAGTCACTGACCCCAGAGACAGTCACATGCCCCAAAAAAAATTACAAAAAAATAAAAAAGCAAAAAAAAAGAAAACCATAAAAGAAAACCCCCAAGAAGTCAATGACACCAGAGACAGTCACATGACACAGAGACAGTCACATGACACCAGAGACAGTCACATGACCCCAGAGACAGCACATGACCACAGGACAGTAAAATGCCCCAAAAGCAAAAAAAAGCATACAAAAAGCAAAACAAACAGAAAAAAACCCACAAACCCGGGACAAAAACAAGACCAAAACCAAAACCAAAAAAAAAAAAACCAAAACCAAAACCACAAAAAAAAAAAAAAAACCACAGACAAAAACCGACAAATCAGTCAAATGACACCAGAGACAGTCACATGACACCAGAGACAGTCACATGACACCAGAGACAGTCACATGACCACAGAGACAGTCACATGACCACAGGGACAGTCAAATGACCACTGAGACAGTCACATGACACCAGAGACAGTCACATGACACCAGAGACAGTCAAATGACACCATTGACAGTCACATGACACCAGAGACAGTCACATGACCACAGAGACAGTCACATGACACCGAAGACAGTCAAATGACACCAGAGACAGTCACATGACACCAGAGACAGTCACATGACCACAGAGACAGTCACATGACCACAGAGACAGTCACATGACACCAGAGACAGTCACATGACCACAGAGACAGTCACATGACCACAGAGACAGTCACATGACACCAGAGACAGTCAAATGACACCAGAGACAGTCACATGACACCAGAGACAGTCACATGACCACAGAGACAGTCACATGACCACAGAGACAGTCACATGACACCAGAGACAGTCAAATGACACCAGAGACAGTCACATGACATCAGAGACAGTCACATGCCCACAGAGACAGTCACATGACACCAGAAACAGTCAAATGACACCAGAGACAGTCACATGACACCAGAGACAGTCACATGACACCAGAGACAGTCACATGACCACAGAGACAGTCACATGACCACAGGGACAGTCAAATGACCACTGAGACAGTCACATGACACCAGAGACAGTCACATGACACCAGAGACAGTCAAATGACACCATTGACAGTCACATGACACCAGAGACAGTCACATGACCACAGAGACAGTCACATGACACCGAAGACAGTCAAATGACACCAGAGACAGTCACATGACACCAGAGACAGTCACATGACCACAGAGACAGTCACATGACCACAGAGACAGTCACATGACACCAGAGACAGTCAAATGACACCAGAGACAGTCACATGACATCAGAGACAGTCACATGCCCACAGAGACAGTCACTGTTGAGGCAAAACTTCTTCGTTTAATAATCAATAATGAGGTGTGATTAGTAATCAATAATGATATGTACTGTGTCTATGTCTATCTGCTGATCAGTAAGTATAAAATAAGGGTCCTATAATCCAGTGTAAGATGTATATTCAGTATTTACACTCTGTGCCCCTGCAGGGCCTCCTGTATCTCTCTGCACCTCTCTGTGTCTGTGTCAAGGGAGGAGGCTTCTTATGAGGGCTCATTTTTGACAGCTGCCAGACACACACACAAACTTGGAGGAAAGATACGAAACACCTCCTCTTGTGGGTCATGGGTTTTTTCCACTGTAATGACAGATGATTAGTACATCCAAACTAGGTTAGGTAACAGCCACCTGCACTGATAAAGTTCTGATTTCAATGATGTTTACAAAAACTTCAAGGTCACCAATTTTGGAAAGTCCCCTTTTTTCCCATGAAACCTAGGTCACTGGTCAAGACACGGGAGGGGCTGTTGACCTTGGGGAACACTATAAAAACCACACCTTTTGCATTGTTTGCCAGTCTGTACCCCGGGACGACTCCAGTTATGTTGTTTGCTGTCTTTAAACAATAAACTCTGCTTATTGCAACGGACCTGAACCTCTCCAGTGATTCATTTGGACACCCTGCGTGGACACCTTTAACCAACTTTGAACTATTTTTAAACCAAGTCTTTGATACAACTTGAACCAGATTTAATCAAGAGGGAGAGCAGGTGTTCTGGACTCCTCCGGACCGGGTCTGGAAAACCAGCCTCTTCATTTGGCGAGCCAGCCAGGAGGTTAAGCCGTGGGAGAGCCGGATGACCTGGGGGAGACCTGCTCTGCGTCCTGATACATAGCCGGTGGCCACCGCATAAGGTAAAAGAAGAGTTTTTTTTCTTCCATAAAGTGTATCAGGGTGCAGTGTCTGGTGTCCGCCCGGGTTAAGGTAATCTTGCAGCTTTACCCCAAAAGAACCTAGTTAAAAGATAACTGTGGAGTAAAATGTTTAACATAAAGAGGATAATGTCACGCATAAATTATAAAGCTGTTTAAAGCTCAAACTAACATCACTGGCCAAGCAGATCTGTTGCAATGTATGTGCTTTATGTCTGTCTTTTATATACCATGGTGCGGAAAGTATGAATGAATGAATTCTTTAATGTTGTAAATATGCTGTAGACTGCTTTCTATATGTATTTGCATATGGCTTGGTTTGGTTAGGTGTTAAGAGCTGCCAGACTCTCCAGGGAGGAAAGAGAGGGAAAGAAAAAGAGAGGTGTTTTTGGTTTGAGGTGGAGAAAAAGCTGGCTTATTTAGGTTTGTTGTCTGTCAAAAGTGTAAATAAGTGTAAATAAGTTGATAGAAGCATAGGGACAAGTCGTTCCCTTATGACTTCGAGTATTACAGTGTGGGACTTCAGCACACAGCTAGTACTTGTTTTGTGGATACCGCGTCTCGTCTCTGAGGCGTTTCAGCCCACTGCTGGGACATCACAGGGAATAGATGGTTCTGAACGGGCAGACAACCTAGGTAATACTCACACGTGCTGGGGTACTAGCACGTGATACTGTACCCTGTAGTGGTATAGTGGCTGTAACCCAGTAGCGGTGCAGCGGTCTGATCAGATCATTGTAAATAAGTTGTAAATAAGTTGTAAATAAGTTGTAAAAAGTGCTGTATAAAGCTGCGCTATATGTGCTTGGAATGCTGTTATTTGTTAATGCCTTTAAGCTGTGTTGTTGCATGAATGATTTTGAGACATGTATGCACTATGATCTATGCTGAATAAAATAGACAGCCAATAAAGGAGAATATATAAGAGGAGATAATATATCTGTCTCCTCAGTTCCCGGTTAAAAGTATAAGAGGGGAGAGGCATGATTCCCCTCAGTCTGTTCCCGTTAAAACTATAAAGGACTAAATGCATGTAGTCCTTAGTTGTCCCTGATAAAGCATATGAGAGAAAAAAAGTTTCCTACGTTTGTCCCTGATAAAGCATATGAGAGGAAAACAGTTTCCTACGTTTGTCCCTGATAAAGCATATGAGAGGAAAAAAGTTTCCTACGTTTGTCCCCGTAAAATAATCATGAGCCTGTGAGGATCGGCCAAAAGTTTCAATAAAGGCCAGTACCTCATCAGGACTTTTCTGTTACCCCGTGCAATAAATAATATTCTCCTAATAAGGCTATACACACACACACACACACACACACACACACACACACACACACACACACACATACACACACACACACACACATATACACACACACACACACACACACACACACACACACACACACACACACACACACACACACACACATACACACACATATACACATACACACACACAAGTTGTTGTAGATAGACGGACCTGTCGCTGTACAGGCTCTGACCGGAACGAGGGAGGCACGGAGTTGACAGCCTGATTTATATATGTACTGGGCACTGACAAGAATATGGTATAGGCTGAACAGCTGGTGTGGCCTATTGGTCTGAGATTTGTAATAAGTACACAATAAATTCATGTTGTGTGGTGCTGGATGCAGTGCCTGTGAGGGTTTCTGAACAGAGTTTGTCGTCAAATGTGTTAAATCATTAATGTACGGTACATAGGTACGTGCATTGGTAGTGAATTGGTCTGTTCCCATGTCTGATGGAGGTGATTGTAATCACAAGCAGCAGTGATTATAGTCACTACAGGAGAAATTGTGGGTTGAAGTTATAAATAATAACACCTTATTTGAGAAATATAAAGAGGTAGTAAAAAGAAACATTATGCTAGAGAGGTATAACTCTAAAATTAACTAAAGTAAATGAGAAACTGGTTATATTTTGATAAAAATAAAAAGCTGAGCACGGAACTGATCGACACCATATATAACACACTGAATATAATAATCGGTTGCCGCAAAACGTGTTTTAAAGAGCTTTGAAAAAGAATTTAAAAGTGAATATCTGTATTATTGGGGTTCAAACCCCGAAGGGGTAGAACCCTATTGAAGTTGTGGCGGTTTAATATTAGGGTTTATGCCTTGAAGGGGCTGAACCCTTCTAAGATTGTGTGAATTTATTATTATTATTATTATTTGTTGACTTAAGCCGTGGCTCCATAGGCCGTGAGCTTAAAAGGAGCGAGAAAAAAAAAAAAAAAAAAAAAAAAAAAAAAAAAAAAAAAAAAAAAAAAATTAAAGGAGCAGGCAAAAAAAAAAAAAGGACCGTGAAATTTGGCACAACAACTGGAACTGATGTGCAAATGCTTCTCAAAAAAAATATGACATCAATCGGCCACATGACGGCGCTGTAGTTAACGCTCAAACACGCGATTTTGGAAGAGCCACGCCCCTCACACCATAGGTCTGATTGACTTGAGATTTGACACACATGTCCAGCTCCGTGTGATCTACAAAAAAGCCTCTGAGACCACTACAGTCTGCCTAACTACATTTTCCGCCATTTTGGATTTCCGCCATTTTGGATTTTTTGAAAAAATATTTTTGACATCTCCTCCTAAAACCGTAGGTCCGATTGGTACCAAATGTTCAGCAGATCATTATTGGATGAAGTTCAACAGGGTTTGTCAAAAGCTTTTTGATATCTCATTGCGTTTTGAAGATAAGGATCAACAAACTTTTCCCTGGGTGGGGCTTAGGAGGAAATTGGCCATAATTCATCGACCATTAATACAATCATCATAAATCTTGGTAGTTATCTTCAGTGCGTGTTTGGGAATAGGTGTCCCAAAGCAGTTTCTGCTCGACCCATAGGGGGCGCCAAAACTATCAAAAACTTGTACCTCAGGATCCGGTGGACAGAATTTCATCAAATTTGGTAAACATGCTCTTGGGGCAAGTATTAACCAAGCTCTGAAGTGTCACATTGATCGGTGCATGTGGGCGCGGCCTAATTAGCATTTTATGCTGGATAATGCCTTTGCTCAGTTTGCTGTGAACGGGTACGAGCTAGAGACATGAAACTTGGTACCATAACTGTACATGATGTTATAATGCTTCACATAAAATATAATCCCATTTGGCCTGATGGTGGCGCTACAACATTTTCTAAATTTTAAAGGCCGGCCCCCCTCACACCATAATTCCTATTGACATGGAATTTGACACACATGTTTAACTCCATGTGTTTTACGAAAAAGCCTTTTGGACCTCTAAAGTCTGCCTCCTAGATTTTCCTCCATTTTGAATAGTTTGAAAAACACATTCTTGACATCTCCTCCTAAACGATAGTTAAAGTTTCGTTCGAATCAACCATAGGGGGCGCTACAAGTCAGACTATACATCATACTATACATCAGAAAATTTTTGCCCAATCAATACTAAACTCACAGGACACGTTTCATACCAAATTGAACCACGTGTGTAAAACTATTTAGAAAATTACTCCATAGGGGTCGCCACCAGTTCCAAAGATTTGCATGGGCCTAGTGCAAATTCCGCCACAAATTAGAGGCAGTTCGTCCCAGCATCATCAAACTTGATGGATGTTTTAATTAACCTGTTAAAGCATCCCCAAAGTGCCATGAAATGTGACTGGCGGAACTTGAGTGTACAAGTACAGAAAGACTGCATACACTGGAATAATGAAACAAGGGTGTGATTGGGCTAGCTCCTTCTTTATACAGAATTAAACCAGCTTTGTGAAGCCCTAAACGCGATCACTGCTGCTCATGGCTTTGATTTCAGGTGCTTCCCTCTGTTGAGAAAAAGGTTTGAACCCGTGAACTGCCGCTTGCGGCTGTAAGTTATATTTAATATTGGTCTGGGGAGGTGGTTGGCTTGATTTTTGCTGTTTAAATGAAGGCGACTCGCATCTCCAGGAGCAACTAAAGAAAAACACCACACACACCTTAACAGTACTAGCATAAATTTTTGAGTTTGTCCTCCCTAACAGAAAAATCCAAGTTTGAGAGAACCTCCAGAGCACTGGCGTCACCAACCAGGCAAGGCTCGATGGGGGCAGAGCAGGGAAAGCCGTGTGGGCCGGGACCAAGTCCAGTGGTGATGATTATGAAGCAGCATCCGCGCTATCGACAACGTATACAACGATACATGATGAAGTGGCATAGGAGGACCACCGGAAAATCTCGCTGGCCCCAGGAAGGCACCTTTGACATGGCATGCTGCAATGAAGCGGATACCCAAATCAGAAATGAAGAAGCGAAATACGCTAAAATTAATAAAAAAAGAAAAGACAGGCGAGCCAAAGAGAAACAGGTGTTGAGCTGGTTCAGGTGGGGAAGCTACAGACAACAGATGGCAGTGAATGAAAAAAAGAAGACTGAGTCACCGAAGGCGGAACCTAAAGTCACCCCTACGGCTCCCCCACTGACGTCTCCGACGGCTCATCCGCTGACTGAAAAACCACCTCCTCCATCATACAAACCAAGAAAGGCTCGGCAAGCGACAGGGATGTTTGTGGCAGGGAGGCCTAGGAGCACGGTTGAAGCAGGAGGACCAGGTGAACCAAGATGGACGGGAGACAGAGACGCAGACAGAGCGTTCAAGTGTTGGGGCTGCAGGCTACCAGGACACGCCAAGACGGATTGCCCTACCAACCCGTGGACAGGACCAGCCGCAAACAGGCCATAGGGCTGCCCGGAGGAGCAGAAAAAGGAGGTAGTGGCACCGGCTATTTCATCACAGCCACATGATGAGCCCACCATATCAGTTTACATACACCACCAGTTAAACCCTTTCATGGTGGATACGGGTGCATCATACTCCTGCATTGGAAAGGAAGGTGGTGGACTTCCCCTTTCCAGTTCATCCATCAAAACAGTAGGCTTCTCCGGGAAAACTCAGATAATACCATTAACTCAACCAGTCCCCATGCTGATCGCAGGAAAGACCGTATTTGCGCCTTTGCTCTACTCCGCTGATACACCTGTCAACTTAAAGCTGAAAATGGAAACGGCACGAGAACCCACATTGCCTCTACATTGCACCTTACTGTTCGACGCAGACCACAGTCTGTTGCTAGAGGTCAGAACTGCCACCCAGATGCCACTAGAGACTAAACATGAGAATCTACTGGATCAAGTTCCCTCACGTCTGTGGTCACAGCACAAGACAGATGTGGGATTTGTGAAATCAGCTCAGCCCGTCAAAATCAAGGTTAAAACAGAGGCCAGGTTGCCATTTAAAAAAAAAAAAACAGTACCCGCTTCAGCCACATGCCATTGAAGGGATCAGACCTATAATTGATGGGCTGGTAAAAGCAGGGGTTTTAATTAAAACTAACATTAGGAGCCCCTGTAACACCCCAATATTTCCTATCAAAAAGCCACACTCTAAAGACTATAGATTGGTACATGATTTAAGAGCGATCAATGCGATTGTTGATTCAGAAAACCCTGTTGTTCCCGATCCACACACACTGCTCTCCAACATACCACCTGCCAAATGGTATACAGTTATTGACCTCTGTTCTGTTTTTTTTCAGTGTACCCCTGCATCCAGACTCACAGTACCTGTTTGCATTCACATACGGGGGTCAACAGTATCGTTACACGAGGCTCCCCAAGGATTAACCGAGCATTGATGCAGGACTTGCAGAATTTAGACGTACCAAGTACCATTCTGCACTACGCAGACGATTTACTTATATGTAGTCCCTCACAAGCTCAATGTGAAAGGGACTCCGTCGCAGTGTTAACTACACTGGCGGAAGGAGGACATAAAGTAAGTAGAGACAAACTTCAGTTCTGCCAGCAAACGGTAGAATACTTAGGTAAACAACTATGTGGGGAGAAATGGTGTATCGCTCCCTCACAAGTGGAAGCAGTAACTAAAGCTCCACAACCTCAAACAGTAGGCCAAATGTCAAGTTATTTAGGGATAAACGGGTTTAGTCGGTCCTGGGTTTGCGACTATGCCCTGAAAACAGCACCGTTGAGAGCTATGATAAAAGCAGCCGGACAGACCAATAATGCCACATCGTTGGTGTGGACAGAGTTGGCATCAGGAGCTTTTCAGATGTTAAAAACTGACATGCAGACAGCTCCAGCGTTGGGAAACCCAAATTACACTAAGCCATTTCACCTGTATGTGATAGAGAGATCTGGATACGGATGCGCCGTACTAATGCAAGACACACCTACTGGTAAACAACCGCTAGCTTATTATAGCACTAAAACTCGATAACATCGAGACAGGGTTGCCACCTTGTTATCAGGGATTGACAGCAGCGGCGTTTGCATTTCAGAAAGCCTCATCTCTGACGATGGGACATCCGGTTAACCTGTATACATCCCATCAGTTGCACGCTTTGCTTACAAGTCCTAGGTTTGTCCTAAATTTATGCGGGCACGAGAAGACCTGCATAACCAGGCAATCCCCGCTGACTTGACTTTGTTTGTCGATGGCTCATGTTTTCGCGATGTTACCGGCAACCACGCAGGATACAGCGTTGTACAACTCAACGACCAGAACGGCACTTTCACCACGTTGCAATCGCTACAGATAAATCAGCCATGCTCAGCTCAACTAGCAGAGATGAAAGCTTTGACAGCAGCCTGTCAACTGGCTGCCGGCAGACGCCTTAATGTCTACACAGATTCAGCTTATGCTTATGGTGTCTGTCACATACATGCTAACACTTGGAAACAGAGAGGTTTCCTGAGGGCAGATGGCACACCAGTAATGCATGGTGAAGCCATTTCCAAACTTTTGGAAGCGATGCATCTCCCTAAAGCTTTAGCTATCATTAAATGTCCAGCTCATCAGAAAACAGACACATTGATAGCCAGAGGGAATAACCTCGCAGATGAAGCTGCTAAACAAGCTGCTACAGGCAGCGTAATGGCGCCCATACTTGTAGCACAGGATTGTGCTCCTTTAACTACTCTGTCATCTTTGATAGTAGCCCAAAGCAGGGTACCCGAGGTAGAAAAACGTTTATGGTTACAAAGAGGGGCCATACAGACTAGGTGCCCAGGTTCTGCAGACCAATTATGGAGAAGTCCACATGGACATTTTGTACTGCCTTTGTCATTGTTACGCCACGCCATCATTTGGGCACATGGCGCTGATCATTGTTCTCGAGGGCAGATTCTGCACAAACTACGCCCGTGTGGTGGGCTCCTTACTTGGCTGCAACTGTTGATAGAGTGTTGAGTGAATGTGAAATCTGTGCTCGTCCTGTCTCGCACCAAGTAGCCCAGGTGAAGGTCCCGCTCCCCTACCAGCGGAACCACAACACAGTCCAAGGGAGGACCTACCTGATAGTGACAATGAACCGTCAGACAATTAAAACTGTTGTTTAGCACTCAGAACTAACCATCACCTAAAAATACCAATGGCTGGATTTCTCCGCTAAACAAGTTTCTAATGTGTCCTGTATAGCCTGCCACCGAACGAGAGGCTTACCACAAGTTAAGCCCCTTCCCGGTGTTGAAACCTGCGTCACTCGATCTGATTGCTTTGTTAACTGTTTCATGCGTATGATCGCCGGTAAATCTAACAATGGTAATTCAACCTGTCCCACCGCCCTTCTCTCCCCTGAAAACTCCACGGTGTTAGACGATTATACTGTCCCTCCTACTGTAAAATTAGCTTACGGGACAGTGTTTCCTTTTTGTTTGGCTCGTAGCTCTTTGTTAACTAGTAGCCTAGATAACAACACGGAAATCAATGCTACCTTTGACGCAACGAATTTATTAGCATGTACCTACTCCCTTTACACTCATGCCCTGTCCAATACCACCTGGAATTCTAAATCCTGCTACACTCATCAAGAGAGATGTTAGCACCACATCTCTAAGGGAGGAGGATGAAAATGTGTCCACATCCAGCATGGGAAGAGCCTAAGGTACCCCTCCCTGCTAACTCGTATAAAGTGCCGCGTCCCGCGTATGATAAACTGAAAAAATATGCTACCTCTTATAACGAGTGTCATGAGTAAGTAACCCTAGGGGCTTGACCGGGGAGTGTTGGGCTCACCATTTTCCCGACACATGAGTAAAAAAGTATGTTGCATGTATAAATATATGTGTGACCTGTATGTATAAAACCATCATTATATGAGACTAATACTGTCCTTATCCCACCTAGATTAAAAACCACCCGTTATTGACGGTGGCTCCCCTCCCGTATAATAGCATAGGAGATCCCTCCCAGGCGTATCCAGGAGCACAGAATTACTCTTCTTTTAACGTTGATGTAGCCTTTCAGGCGTCCACCAGTACAGCTCATACGGTGAAGCTGGAAAGACCCAGTGGGAGTCCCCAGGGAGGTGGGGAGCCCTCGGGTTCCAGTAATGACTCGGATGGAGATCTACATGTAGACACCGACGACGACCTCGACGAAGCGCCCATCTACACACCTATTGAGAGCCCTCTACTGACGGTGGTCTCGGAGCTGACACACCATCTTCAAGGCCTGATACGCCGTCTACGCCAACGACAACAGCAGCTCGCCGCAGCCACAACATACCGAGCCAAGAAGCAACGAATGATCGAAGCAACAACAACTCGACAGGTTCAGCTCGAGCATAAGATTGCTGATCAGAGACGACTCATTGACGAGCTGGTGCGCGATCGAGACGCGCTCCATCGGAGGATCGAGATTTTGCATCAAACACCGGCGTCAAGAGCCCTTTGTTTCCATACATGGCTGCTACGATTGGGTGTGGCAACGCCTTGTAGGAGGACCCCCTCCCCCAGATTACTTAAGTAATCCTCCCTCAATGCCCTTTCCCACCTTACCCGTCCGTCCTCCGACACTACACCATTGGTTTTTCCCCAAGTTTTATCCTTTGCATTCACCTGAGGTCAATAGATCTTGCCAACTTAGCAAGAACACTAGAAAACGACGATATCGGAGGAAGAGAGAGATGAAAAGGCTCGAAGCACTCCTTGATTAATTTGGACTTAGTTAACTGTTTTACTGTATTTGCTTTTCCCATACCTGCCTATGTTGTCAACAAGCTGTACCATTATATAGCTTAAGAGCACGTGTGGTTTCATGTTATCAAGAGCACGTGTGGCTTCATTTTATCAAGAGCACGTTTGACTGTATTTTCATTATGTAATATGTGTGTTTTAAGACCCATACATTGATTCATTTTTCATTAATATCCATGTGTGCCTTTTTTGATAATTAGAGTAACTACACAAACCTGGCAAGGTGCCAAGCAACCTCAGTCACGCCATATGGCTAGCTGATGTACGATTTCCTTACACGCTGACAGTCATATACACTGGAGAGTTTTTTGTGTGTGAGACTTTATAGTCTCAAAGGGAGGAATGTTGAGGCAAAACTTCTTCGTTTAATAATCAATAATGAGGTGTGATTAGTAATCAATAATGATATGTACTGTGTCTATGTCTATCTGCTGATCAGTAAGTATAAAATAAGGGTCCTATAATCCAGTGTAAGATGTATATTCAGTATTTACACTCTGTGCCCCTGCAGGGCCTCCTGTATCTCTCTGCACCTCTCTGTGTCTGTGTCAAGGGAGGAGGCTTCTTATGAGGGCTCATTTTTGACAGCTGCCAGACACACACACAAACTTGGAGGAAAGATACGAAACACCTCCTCTTGTGGGTCATGGGTTTTTTCCACTGTAATGACAGATGATTAGTACATCCAAACTAGGTTAGGTAACAGCCACCTGCACTGATAAAGTTCTGATTTCAATGATGTTTACAAAAACTTCAAGGTCACCAATTTTGGAAAGTCCCCTTTTTTCCCATGAAACCTAGGTCACTGGTCAAGACACGGGAGGGGCTGTTGACCTTGGGGAACACTATAAAAACCACACCTTTTGCATTGTTTGCCAGTCTGTACCCCGGGACGACTCCAGTTATGTTGTTTGCTGTCTTTAAACAATAAACTCTGCTTATTGCAACGGACCTGAACCTCTCCAGTGATTCATTTGGACACCCTGCGTGGACACCTTTAACCAACTTTGAACTATTTTTAAACCAAGTCTTTGATACAACTTGAACCAGATTTAATCAAGAGGGAGAGCAGGTGTTCTGGACTCCTCCGGACCGGGTCTGGAAAACCAGCCTCTTCATCACATGACACCAGAGACAGTCAAATGACACCAGAGACAGTCACATGACACCAGAGACAGTCACATGACACCAGAGACAGTCACATGACCACAGAGACAGTCACATGACCACAGGGACAGTCAAATGACCACTGAGACAGTCACATGACACCAGAGACAGTCACATGACACCAGAGACAGTCAAATGACACCATTGACAGTCACATGACACCAGAGACAGTCACATGACCACAGAGACAGTCACATGACCACAGAGACAGTCACATGACCACAGGGACAGTCAAATGACCACTGAGACAGTCACATGACACCAGAGACAGTCACATGACACCAGAGACAGTCAAATGACACCATTGACAGTCACATGACACCAGAGACAGTCACATGACCACAGAGACAGTCACATGACACCGAAGACAGTCAAATGACACCAGAGACAGTCACATGACACCAGAGACAGTCACATGACCACAGAGACAGTCACATGACCACAGAGACAGTCACATGACACCAGAGACAGTCAAATGACACCAGAGACAGTCACATGACATCAGAGACAGTCACATGACCACAGAGACAGTCACATGACACCAGAGACAGTCAAATGACACCAGAGACAGTCACATGACACCAGAGACAGTCACATGACACCAGAGACAGTCACATGACCACAGAGACAGTCACATGACCACAGGGACAGTCAAATGACCACTGAGACAGTCACATGACACCAGAGACAGTCACATGACACCAGAGACAGTCAAATGACACCATTGACAGTCACATGACACCAGAGACAGTCACATGACCACAGAGACAGTCACATGACCACAGAGACAGTCAAATGACACCAGAGACAGTCACATGACCACAGAGACAGTCACATGACCACAGAGACAGTCAAATGACACCAGAGACAGTCACATGACCACAGAGACAGTCACATGACACCAGAGACAGTCAAATGACACCAGAGACAGTCACATGACACCAGAGACAGTCACATGACACCAGAGACAGTCACATGACACCAGAGACAGTCACATGACCACAGAGACAGTCACATGACACCGAAGACAGTCAAATGACACCAGAGACAGTCACATGACACCAGAGACAGTCACATGACCACAGAGACAGTCACATGACCACAGAGACAGTCAAATGACACCAGAGACAGTCACATGACACCAGAGACAGTCACATGACCACAGAGACAGTCACATGACCACAGAGACAGTCACATGACACCAGAGACAGTCAAATGACACCAGAGACAGTCACATGACATCAGAGACAGTCACATGCCCACAGAGACAGTCACATGACACCAGAGACAGTCAAATGACACCAGAGACAGTCACATGACACAGAGACAGTCACATGACACCAGAGACAGTCACATGACCACAGAGACAGTCACATGACCACAGGGACAGTCAAATGACCACTGAGACAGTCACATGACACCAGAGACAGTCACATGACACCAGAGACAGTCAAATGACACCATAGACAGTCACATGACACCAGAGACAGTCACATGACCACAGAGACAGTCACATGACACCAGAGACAGTCAAATGACACCAGAGACAGTCACATGACACCAGAGACAGTCACATGACCACAGAGACAGTCACATGACCACAGAGACAGTCACATGACACCAGAGACAGTCAAATGACACCAGAGACAGTCACATGACATCAGAGACAGTCACATGCCCACAGAGACAGTCACATGACACCAGAGACAGTCAAATGACACCAGAGACAGTCACATGACACCAGAGACAGTCACATGCCCACAGAGACAGTCACATGACACCAGAAACAGTCAAATGACACCAGAGACAGTCACATGACACCAGAGACAGTCACATGACACCAGAGACAGTCACATGACCACAGAGACAGTCACATGACCACAGGGACAGTCAAATGACCACTGAGACAGTCACATGACACCAGAGACAGTCACATGACACCAGAGACAGTCAAATGACACCATTGACAGTCACATGACACCAGAGACAGTCACATGACCACAGAGACAGTCACATGACACCGAAGACAGTCAAATGACACCAGAGACAGTCACATGACACCAGAGACAGTCACATGACCACAGAGACAGTCACATGACCACAGAGACAGTCAAATGACACCATTGACAGTCACATGACACCAGAGACAGTCACATGACCACAGAGACAGTCACATGACCACAGAGACAGTCACATGACCACAGGGACAGTCAAATGACCACTGAGACAGTCACATGACACAGAGACAGTCACATGACACCAGAGACAGTCAAATGACACCATTGACAGTCACATGACACCAGAGACAGTCACATGACCACAGAGACAGTCACATGACACCGAAGACAGTCAAATGACACCAGAGACAGTCACATGACACCAGAGACAGTCACATGACCACAGAGACAGTCACATGACCACAGAGACAGTCACATGACACCAGAGACAGTCAAATGACACCAGAGACAGTCACATGACACCAGAGACAGTCACATGCCCACAGAGACAGTCACATGACACCAGAGACAGTCAAATGACACCAGAGACAGTCACATGACACCAGAGACAGTCACATGACACCAGAGACAGTCACATGACCACAGAGACAGTCACATGACCACAGAGACAGTCAAATGACACCAGAGACAGTCACATGACACCAGAGACAGTCACATGACACCAGAGACAGTCAAATGACACCATTGACAGTCACATGACACCAGAGACAGTCACATGACACCAGAGACAGTCACATGACACCAGAGACAGTCACATGACCACAGAGACAGTCACATGACACCAGAGACAGTCAAATGACACCAGAGACAGTCACATGACACCAGAGACAGTCACATGACACCAGAGACAGTCACATGACACCAGAGACAGTCACATGACACCAGAGACAGTCACATGACACAGAGACAGTCACATGACCACAGAGACAGTCACATGACACCAGAGACAGTCACATGACACCAGAGACAGTCACATGACACCAGAGACAGTCACATGACACCAGAGACAGTCACATGACACCAGAGACAGTCACATGACACCAGAGACAGTCACATGACACCAGAGACAGTCACATGACCACAGAGACAGTCACATGACACCAGAGACAGTCAAATGACACCAGAGACAGTCACATGACACCAGAGACAGTCACATGACCACAGAGACAGTCACATGACACCAGAGACAGTCAAATGACACCAGAGACAGTCACATGACACCAGAGACAGTCACATGACACAGAGACAGTCACATGACCACAGAGACAGTCACATGACACCAGAGACAGTCAAATGACCACAGAGACAGTCACATGACACAGAGACAGTCACATGACCACAGAGACAGTCACATGACACCAGAGACAGTCAAATGACACCAGAGACAGTCACATGACACCAGAGACAGTCACATGACACCAGAGACAGTCACATGACCACAGAGACAGTCACATGACACCAGAGACAGTCACATGACACCAGAGACAGTCACATGACACCAGAGACAGTCACATGACACCAGAGACAGTCACATGACACCAGAGACAGTCACATGACACCAGAGACAGTCACATGACCACAGAGACAGTCACATGACACCAGAGACAGTCACATGACACCAGAGACAGTCAAATGACACCAGAGACAGTCACATGACACCAGAGACAGTCACATGACCACAGAGACAGTCACATGACCACAGAGACAGTCACATGACCACAGAGACAGTCACATGACCACAGAGACAGTCACATGACACCAGAGACAGTCACATGACACCAGAGACAGTCAAATGACACCAGAGACAGTCACATGACACCAGAGACAGTCACATGACCACAGAGACAGTCACATGACACCGAGACAGTCAAATGACACCAGAGACAGTCACATGACACCAGAGACAGTCACATGACACAGAGACAGTCACATGACCACAGAGACAGTCACATGACACCAGAGACAGTCAAATGACACCAGAGACAGTCACATGACACCAGAGACAGTCACATGACCACAGAGACAGTCACATGACCACAGAGACAGTCACATGACCACAGAGACAGTCACATGACACCAGAGACAGTCACATGACACCAGAGACAGTCAAATGACACCAGAGACAGTCACATGACACCAGAGACAGTCACATGACCACAGAGACAGTCACATGACACCAGAGACAGTCACATGACACCAGAGACAGTCACATGACACCAGAGACAGTCACATGACACCAGAGACAGTCACATGACCACAGAGACAGTCACATGACCACAGAGACAGTCAAATGACACCAGAGACAGTCACATGACACCAGAGACAGTCACATGACACCAGAGACAGTCACATGACACCAGAGACAGTCACATGACACCAGAGACAGTCACATGACAACAGAGACAGTCACATGACACCAGAGACAGTCACATGACACCAGAGACAGTCACATGACACCAGAGACAGTCACATGACACAGAGACAGTCACATGACACCGAAGACAGTCAAATGACACCAGAGACAGTCACATGACACCAGAGACAGTCACATGACCACAGAGACAGTCACATGACCACAGAGACAGTCACATGACACCAGAGACAGTCAAATGACACCAGAGACAGTCACATGACACCAGAGACAGTCACATGACCACAGAGACAGTCACATGACCACAGAGACAGTCAAATGACACCAGAGACAGTCACATGACACCAGAGACAGTCACATGACACCAGAGACAGTCACATGACCACAGAGACAGTCACATGACCACAGGACAGTCAAATGACACCAGAGACAGTCACATGACACCAGAGACAGTCACATGACACCAGAGACAGTCACATGACACCAGAGACAGTCACATGACACCAGAGACAGTCACATGACAACAGAGACAGTCACATGACACCAGAGACAGTCACATGACACCAGAGACAGTCACATGACCACAGAGACAGTCACATGACACCAGAGACAGTCAAATGACACCAGAGACAGTCACATGACACCAGAGACAGTCACATGACACCAGAGACAGTCACATGACCACAGAGACAGTCACATGACACCAGAGACAGTCAAATGACACAGAGACAGTCACATGACACCAGAGACAGTCACATGACACCAGAGACAGTCACATGACACCAGAGACAGTCACATGACACCAGAGACAGTCACATGACCACAGAGACAGTCACATGACACCAGAGACAGTCACATGACACCAGAGACAGTCACATGACACCAGAGACAGTCACATGACACCAGAGACAGTCACATGACACCAGAGACAGTCACATGACACCAGAGACAGTCACATGACACCAGAGACAGTCACATGACCACAGAGACAGTCACATGACCACAGAGACAGTCACATGACACCAGAGACAGTCACATGACACCAGAGACAGTCACATGACACCAGAGACAGTCACATGACCACAGAGACAGTCACATGACACCAGAGACAGTCAAATGACACCAGAGACAGTCACATGACACCAGAGACAGTCACATGACACCAGAGACAGTCACATGACCACAGAGACAGTCACATGACAACAGAGACAGTCAAATGACACCAGAGACAGTCACATGACACCAGAGACAGTCACATGACACCAGAGACAGTCACATGACACCAGAGACAAAGGCCCCAAAACCCAAAGCGCCCCCGGGCACAGAACGAAAGCAAAAACCCCCGGGCAAAAACCCGGGAAAAAAAACCCCCGGGAACAAAAAACCCGGGAAAAAAAACCCCCGGGAAAAACCAAAAACGGGAACAAAAAACCCGGGACATACAAAAGCAAAAAAAAGAAAAAACCCCCCAAGAAAAAAACCCCCAAGAAAAAAACCCCCAAGAAACCAAACCAGAGACAGTCACATGACAAAAGGACATCAATGACCCAGAGACAGTCAATGACACCAGAGAC